>QZWW01000031.1:0-92784 GCA_004337795.1 Cryptosporidium viatorum
AACCTAAACCTAAAACCTAACAACCTAAAACTATTAATGCAAATTTATATCAGTACAGTGCACAAATATTAGAATAAGCAAGCTTATTAGCCTAGACTACAAGATATCAAGCATCAATAATTCACGAAACTCGTTAAATTAATCACGAATTTATTTAACCAAAGGTTAAATAGGATTGATAAAAAAAAAAAATTAAACATAATGCCAGTCATTTTGAGACCACAAATTTCATAAATAGAGTAAATAGATTAACCATAATAGTGAAATAACTGCTTTGCCAAGTTATATTCAGTATTTTCTTGATTGCTTTGGTGGTGAACATCCTTCATGCTTTAACATGTTATTACAACTAGCACATACTAATCTATTACCACTAGCAACAGCTAATCTGTGTTCATCTTGAGTACCAAGTGGACAATTTAATGTCAAATACCCCCTGGAAGAACATGGTGGTGATTGTGTAGTTGTTGTTGTTAGTCTTGGTGGGCTAATACCTTCATGATCTTTGTTATTAAAACAATAATAGCACATTAGACCACCACTAGAAGTAACATCTAGTCGATGCTCACCTGGAATACCAAATGGACAATTTGAAGTTAGATATCCTTTACATTGTGGTTTTTTTGATGTTCTTGGAGTCACAACAGACTGATCTTGTAATCTATTAGATCCTGAAATTGAAGAACTGCTTCTTTCAGAGACTGGAGATCTGCGAGTTCTTAAACTTAAAGAACTACCTCTTCGAGAACTTAGAGATTGTTGATCTCTTTGACTAGGAAATCTGGTTCTTATAGTGCTTTGAGGATTAAAACCCATTGAACCTGTAAAATCAGAACGTAATGATGGTTTTTGCAAGATTCTTGAAGGATGGTTGTATGTTGAATGTCTAGAGGTAAGCAACTCTCCTGAATATGGTTTGCGAGTTGGAAGAATTGGACGTGTTCTAGTAAATAACCCAGAAGTTGAAGTTAAACTGCTCAATGGACCTAGTGGTGGATTATTTCTTTGACTAGGAAATCTGGTTCTTATAGTGCTTTGAGGTTTACGATCCATTGAACTTGTAAAACCAGAACACGATGACGATTCTTGTAAGATTCCTGAAGGATAGTTGTATGTTGAATGTCTAGAGGTAAGCAACTCTCCTGAATACTGTTTACGAGTTGGAATAGATGGACGTGTTCTAGTAAATAACCCAGAAGTTGAAGTTAAACTGCTCAATGGACCTAGTGGTGGATTATTTCTTTGACTAGGAAAACTGGTCCTTATAGTGCTTTGAGGTTTACGATCCACTGAACTTGTAAAACCAGAACGTGATGACGATTCTTGTAAGATTCTTGAAGGATAGTTGTATGCTGAACGTCTAGAGGTAAGCAAATCTCCTGAATATGGTATATGAGTTGGTAAAATTGGATGTGTTCTAGTAAATAGTCCAGAAGTTACAGGGCTATATGAAGCAGATGATAAATAAGCTGAACGTTGAGACCTACTAGTTGGTTGCATTACAGATCTGCCCGTTTCTTTAGATGAAACTGACTCTGGATGCTCTAAGATGGTAGAGAGGGAAGTGTTCGGAGATCGTGAGCATTTATATCTTGACCTTGACGAATTTCTGTTACATCTTGATGATCTAGAACTTGGTATGCTCGCGGATCCAGATGTAGGAACTGTGGACAATGAACTTCTTGAAGCTGTAGAAGATATTGGTCTCGAACTCTGTGCCTGGTCTGAGCCTGGGACTCTTCCTTGAAACGAAGCATGTTCTTGCACTGATTGAGATTCTCCAGAATTCTTATCATCATCTCCATTATTATTTATTCCGCCAAGCTTAATAAATGATGGATGAGAGTTAAAAAAGAAAAATGGGTTGTTTTGAACGTTTCTAGCATTAAAAAAAGTCTGTAATTCAAGTAAATTTAGAATAACAGCCAAAAGTACAATAAAAAGTGCACAAAATTTACAACGCATTTTCTTTCATCCCCGAAATATTAATAGAAAGAAAAAAAGATTTTTGATTTTACATGGATGAGCTGTCAAAAACGATAGCGGGAAAATATTCTAATTGATAACCGGGCCGGCAATTAATTAATTGTCTTCTGAAAAATTACAAATTACTTCAAAAAAATTATTTTTATTTTTAATTATATAATCGAATTATAATTATTTTGTTTTTTAAGTAAAAATAGTTACTATTTATGTGAATAGATAGATATTGTAAAATTTTTTGATTATTAGTTGAATCTACTAATAAGGCTTATTATAATTTAGTTTACAACCAGAATTAGTCAACAAGTAATTACTGGTTTATAAAGAAAACTAAAATTTAAGACTGTACTAAAAGAATTGCTTGAAATTTTTTCTTTAAATAATAAATTTAATAGCTTCATCATCTTAAAGTTCTATTTTTATAGCACTTGTTCTTGCAGTTCATGATGTTAATAGTAATCAAACATTGAAAGAAGTGAAAATACTTATTTGTTCTAAATAAAAATAGTCAGTGCTAAAACTTAGGATACCGATAACAGATAATATATTGTTAGTTATGAGTATCGTTCATAGATATTTAGCCTCATAGAATTTGTGATATATTTCCTAGATAACTTGAAGACTTTCATGTCCTTGAATTTGAAACCCAGTGGCTCCTCGAAGAATTCTTTAATCTTTCTAATTTAAATACTTGTAACTCTCCGTATTTGTCATTATATAATATTTTAGACCTGGTGATTATTATATCCGTAACTTGGAGAACCGATGTGCATTTATGATCGTTCCTAGCAAAGTAAAGTGTTGGAAGATAGCAATAACTCGAAGTTGTTTATTGTCTTGAACACAGTTAACAAGTTTGCAAATATAAACTTAACTTAGTAAATAGTAAAGAAGTTGGAGCTATACCACTCCAAAGAGTTGAATATGGCCTATGTAATAGAATTAGAGAAAATTCAGCTTTTTGGCTCAAAGAACTGATGTTTATTAATGATTATCTGGAAATTGATTATAATCCTGAATACAGTTGACAAAATAATAAATGTAAATTTGATCTAGTAAATAATTTATAGATTAATACTACAACACTCGATGGGCTTCATGGTAACCAACTCCCTGTATTTGGTGAAATGCTTTTTAAAAATCAAGTAGGCTTTGAACTACCAAAAATTGTATTAGGAAAGGAATCTGAGGCTCATAAACAAACTGGTTTTTGCTTTTGCCTTGATAAAGGTTTGGTATATCTTGATGTTCACGAGCTTGATATTGGTCTCGTATATATTGATTGCAATGATCCCGACGATGCATTTTATACCTAATCTTGACTTTGCGGATAGAAGAAATCCACTGTACAACCTAAGAGTAAATGTAAATGTTAAAGTTGATATTGTGAATATCCCTGTCATACTTTGGCAATATTGTCATTTTTGTCTCCGAGTTTAAAATTCAAATGAATTTTTGAATAATACTTTTCAATATCCAAAATACTAATTACATTGTTAATAACTCAAGTTTGATAAACCAAAAAGTTTAATAAAAATTAAAATTGTTTAAAATTAATTTTCTCATATTTATAAGGTTTTAATTAAACTACTTAAATGAAATAATATTCATTTAAAAAAAATCTTTTCCTGAAATACCAATTTTAAAATTACCTAATATAATTTCGATACCAAAAATCAACTTTCACATATTCCGAGATTTTCCTGATAATCATATAAAAAAAAGAATTTATGTTTGAATATTCAATTTTGAAAATATAGATTTAAAAAAATATATATATCATGACTTTATAAACACTATTATTAACCTTCAGTTAAAATAAAATTTAAACCAATAATATAATAAAACATTGATATATATTTCAAATTATCTATAAAAAAAAACTATCTAAAGTATCTGTATTTTTATTAACAAAACCGATCTTTTCACTCAGTGAGAAACTAATCATTGAGTGTAATATTAAACTTTTTGAATATTTATAGTTCAAAATACACTCATTATTATTGACAAAAAAATGTTCTGATTAAAAAAACCAATAATAAAATTGTTGTTTTCAATGAAATATTTTCTAATATAATCTGCTGAATTAAATTCATATTAATAATCCAAGATTTTTAATAATAATCCAATATTTGTATTGATTTGTAATTTGTATTTATGAATAATAAATGAACTAAAAACTCTTTTTTTTTAATGTGTATTCAATTTTTTCAAAAACTAACCGGATTGATAAAAACCAACAAAAAGAAAACATACAAGTTAATATTACCCAAACTTGTATATTATCTATTATATATGAACATATTCATAAAAACAAATTAAGAAACTAAATAATAATTAATTAAATATAGAAAGAAATTTTTCCAAGCAAAGTAAAATATATAATAATAAAATTAAGCCAGACTTGGCTTAATTTTATTATTATTAATATAAAGCAATTATAGTGATTTTTATTCGACAATGTTATAATTTAACAAAATATATTCATATCAATTAAGAATTTTTCTATATTTTTCGAATTTGTTTTTATTATCAGAACTCAATTAATTTTGCTTTTTGAAAAAAAAAAAAAAAAATACAGAATAATTGAATTTTCAAAATATATCTCTAAAAGTAAACCTTAATAAATATGAAATTCTAGAAATTGAGTAAATCTCAAAATTCAAATGTTTTTTTTTCAATTAATTATATTCAACTTTTTAAATTTTAATTTTTTAAGTTATAAAATTATAAATACTATTTCCTATACACTGCTTTGAAGAATTTCTTTAATAGTCTTTGAATTTTAAAATGGATCATTATTTTAATAGGTTAAATACAAAAATTAGCTTTGGTATTATAAGTTATAAATAATGTTTTTTTTTGTAAAAAGTAATGTATTATAATTAAAATATTTAAAATATCCCAAGTTTGAATAGATATTTTCAAACTTTTATTCAAAATAAAATTTTTACCATTTGATTCTGAATTGGCATCCTAACCAATATTGCTATTATTAAGATTATTAATATTTGATTTTATCTAATTTAAAAATATACTTAATAGAATTCTACAAAAATAATCAATCAGATGCGTCTCATGATCCATTGTTTACCTACTGGAAATATTCAAATAAATATCAATAGTTCCAAAATAATTGAATTTTTTAAAATAATTACTTTAGTTAAATAATAAAATGAATTTTTTTTAATAAAAAAAAAATTCAGTTAAACTTATATTTATTTTAGTTTAACATAGAAATTAGATATGTATTGGAAAAAAAATGATTAATTATTTACAGAGTAAATGTTTCAAGTATCGAAAAAAAAGGCACTAAACAAATAATTTGAAATTTAAAAAAATCAAATCAAAATGAATCTTAAGTGATTTAAATAGTTAATTATTTTAGAGCTTTAATTTTCATAAGTAAAAATTATTATTACAGAAAAATCAATAAATATTCAATATTATATTTGATATTAAAAAAAAACGGCATATACTTGAAGTATACAAGTGGTAGAATCAAATTCTTGAACTATAAATATTAACAAATAAGATAATTTGAAGACGAAGCACCATGGTATATATTGATAATACAAAGATTTTAAAAAATTATTCAAATTCATGATAATGAACACAAATTCAAACAAGATTAACAAATTATTTAATTAGCTTATTACTGAAATTAATGAAAATAAAAATTTATAAATAAAGAATTAAG
The DNA here is from genome assembly GCA_004337795.1 of Cryptosporidium viatorum. NCBI lineage: Eukaryota > Apicomplexa > Conoidasida > Eucoccidiorida > Cryptosporidiidae > Cryptosporidium > Cryptosporidium viatorum. The sequence goes on from QZWW01000031.1 coordinate 5,684, forward strand.
TTAATCAGTTAAGAAAATGTTTACTTAGAAAATAAACCTAACTATTCTAAACAATCAAATAGATACCATACACACGAATTATTGCGATGTTATTTTCAACTTATTTGGTTAATATAATACAATAAATCGATTAACTTGAAAATCGTAAAATTTGTAAATAATACACAATAACACATCATTTCAATACTTGTAATAAAATTATTGCATCTTTCTTTAATTTTAGACAAGATTAGTGACCTCTCAAAATTAAAAATCCAGTATAACAATTAATGAAAGTTCAAAATATACTTATTGCAATTGCATTAACTATTAATAATCTTTGTTTTCCTGGAATACCACAAATATTAACTTGATAGACTTGATTGATTAAATTGTAGATTATTAATAATAAAATGTAATTTCAATTTAAAAAAAATGATCTTGAACCAAAATTAAATTAAATTCATTTTGATTTGTTAGAATTAACGAGGTAATACTTTTAAAATGCTTTTAACAATGCCAAGAATTTTGATAAACATTTTCAACATTCCAATCAAAATCAGGTAATTTGTAAAAATAAAATTGAGTCTACATCATAAATGTGTATGAAGAATAATTCAACGTAAGTTAAAAAATAATAATAATAACTTGGTAAATAATTCAATAATCATAAAACGTCACATAATTCATTTTAACAAATCATTTGTCTTGAAACAGTATTACCAGCCATTCATAATACATCCAGCCTTGAACTCCATCAATTAGATTATACAGATTTTGACTGTTTCTTAAAGTAATACCTTCATATGGTGATAATTAATTCAGAAAAATATTCTGTAACACACAAAGTAACATTAGTTTCATTACAAACAATAATGTTATAAAAGAGTTTATCCATAAAAAATGTTAATTTGAAATATTCAAATCAAGATCTTGTAGATGCTCTTCTGTTGCTACGATCATTGTTTCTTGTAAATCTCCTTGTAACTCTCCTTGTAACTCTCCTTGTAAATCTCCTTGTACAACTTGTAAATCTCCTACAAGTTCTTGAAACAAAAGCAGTAAATCTGTCAAAACATCCACAACGTTCTGGACGACCTTCTGGAGTCGTACTCTGAGACTCAGCTATTTCAAGTCTTTGATTAGCATCTGTTAGCTTACGTTGCAAATTTCTACATGCATTTTCTTGAGAAAGTTGGAGCTTCTGTACACCCAATTTTTCTTCCTTTAAAATATCTAGTTTTTGTTCAAGTTTTAAAATTTTATTTGATTTACCTTTCTTTTTTCCTAAAATACCTTTTTTACTTATTGCCCCACCTAAAGCAGAGGTAATTTGTTCTGACAGTTGATACATTTCGTCAGCTTTTTCTGCAAGTCTTTGAGATAATTCATTTAATTTTTCCAAACACTGTGCCAGCTCCGCTTGAGTTTGTTCAACAATTGTCATTAACAAGTTTACATCGCTTCTACTGATTTTTGAAAGCGGTTTATCCATAACTTGTTCTTCTTTAACAACATTAATAAGAGTGTAGGAACGACTACGGTATATTTTAGATTCAATCTGAGAACATTTCTTATTGATTTTGCTATACATATCAGTATATTCATCAATATCCTTTTGTAATTTTTGACAGTTTTTTATCTTATCATTTAATTGAGACCCTAAATTACGCTTCTCATCTAGACATGTTTTAATATTTTCTAATAGTGTTCTACAAAGATCTTTTTCTAAAGCTGGAGGTTTGAAAGGTTTACTCACACAATATTTTTTATAATCATCTTCCATAAGCTTACAAACAGTGTTCTTTTTACCGTATGCAGTTTCCAGTGCTGATTCATCAGCCTTGCAGATATCAATACGTGTAATAGCTTCTTCCAATGAAAGTTTTATTGTTTGAAGATCTTCTAAGCATTGTCTGTAACTTTCTTCTAAAGTTAAATAAGATAAATTAACTGATTCTTGATGTGAAGAAGAGGCTGACAATTGAATTGTGAGAAAAGATTGGTTGGAAATACAATTATTAATAAGAAAATCTGTATTGCAGTTGAACAAAGCAATAGCCAAAGCAAACAAATAAACCATTACTTTAATATAAAACATTTTTAACATAAAATAATCCTGAACCATGAAATCTTTAAGAGGAAATAACTCATATCAATACCAATTTTTAACAAGTATTTTTAGACTGTTATTTAAGAATTAAATATATTTTGAATAACTAAATACCCGCCTAAATTTTATCTTTGCAAATATCATTTATTCATTTAAATAGTAACTAAGCGATATCTATTTTTGTAAAGCGATTTTTTTTTTTTTTTGCATTGTTTTTGAAAACATATACCAACAAGTTGTTTTTATACTTGAGCTTGAAATTAATGAATCTTTATGCGAACGTGCCCTAATGTGTGTGTTATTAATATATTAGTCTCGGCTCCGGAGATCCCAAGGTAATTCTATAATAAAACTATTCAGTAAAAACGCGGGCCTTGAACTTGATTAAGTTCAATTCATCGATCTAATTAAAAAATGATTCTTTGCATTTTTTTTAGATTAATTGTATAGTTTTCCTATTGATCTAATTTGGCAAAATAGTCTTGAAAACTTTCAATTGATAGAAATCCTGTCAACTTGCCCAATACTTCGTTTTCATTGCATTTCTATTACAGAATATTCTTAATTTCAATTTTGATTGTTGTATACTCTTGAATAAGCCACATAATTTTAGCTCCTGTGTAATCAATCACCTTTGGCTAAAACTATTTATTTGATACTTTGAAAAGCTCCATATTTCCTTAACTTGATAATCAATTATTCCTATTGATATCAATAAGTTTTGTTTGCTTTATCAATTAACTCACAGGATATATTCGTAATAAAGTCAAGTACAAAGTATTTAAAAAAAAAAGATAAGACCAAAGGTTTTAAGTCTCTTGAATTAAATTTCAATTTTCTTGCTGAATAGTGTAATTCTGATTAAAACACATTATATTTTGATCCTAAATACTCATGAATTAAACATTTTAGATATTACTTGTAGATTTATTGAAATGTATATATTATATTGGTACCGAATATATTGAAATCAGAATAATTATTGTTTGAGAATTTAATTTTTTTTACTAATTAGCTAGATGACTTTTATCTAACTTTAAATTAACAAAAAAAATTAAAACATTTACAAAATATCTAATAAAAACTTTTAGAATCATCCTGAATGTATCAAATCATCTTGCAAAACTCATAGCTGTAAATTATTTTAATTCTGCAAGATGAGTTTATTCAATAATATTCGACTTAATTCCAAATATAAGAAAATTTGAATAAACAAACTTTGTTAGCAATTTTCCTTGTTTAGAACCTAAAAATTTAACAATTGTTCATTGAAAATGTTAACAAAATTTATGTTTTTCTGCAAATCTTTGGAATTATCATCTAATCAATTCCAAACAAGTAAAATAATTCAAATTAAACTCCACTTTCAAAGGAATATCTCAATAAAAAACATTTAACCAATAAAATTTAGTTATACCAACCTTGGTTTTCTCTTGTCGGAAATTCTCAACTATGTAATAATTTATACAGTAATACTACATAATAAATAAGTTAATTTATAAACATATTCAACTCATTTTCACAATTTCAATATTCAAAATAGTACAACCTGTATCTATTTAGACAAAAACACTGTTAACAATCTGATATTTTTTTAAGTTTTTTCTGCACGTATTCATACGCCAAGAAACTTGTCATAATACATGTACACCCGCCAAAAATCTAGTAATCTGAGAATGCACCACGTTGTAAAAAGTTTAACTGATTCTCAAAAAGAGAAATTTAAAAACTTAATCATTAAAAAAAATTGGAATTTTAGAAATATAAAGCATTCGAGGACGTATGTAGAAAGTTAGCAGCATGTGCATGCAGCAATCAACTCTGACAAGACTTATACGTTGAAAATGCCAAATCATTTAGAATATTTGATAGACTAATAGTAATTTATTTGGTAGAAATTGAAACAATTTAGTACAATAACGAATAGGTGAATATATTAGTCTACTATTCAGAATTCATGGGTATATTAAAACTGTTCAACATTTATATAATAATACAATTAATTAAATTCTGAGATTTATAGTAATAGATTTTTACCATAAATATTTATGATTGATTATAAAATTTTGTTAATAACATATTAAGAGAAAGAAAAGTTCTGAGGAATGCAATATAAAGAATCTAGTTTTAGTTCAAGAGAGTCTATTACAATAGACAATGATCAACCTTCTTTGAGTCTTAATAGTGCAGAGAAGAGTGTAATTGATTCACTTCCTATTTTAAATAGACATGGATTTGGTCCTCTCACAATTGTAGCAACCAGTCTAAATAACAAATTTCAGAGACGTGTATATTCAGGAACTTTTGAAATTCCAATTTATGGTAGAAATTCTCATTTAGTTTTTTACGAAATTGAGTCAAAGAATTTCATATTAATTTCAATTGAGAAACATTTTGTTGGCGACATAATTGGTTACTCTGGAACAGTTTTCATTGAATCAGGTAATGACGTATTTTGTTTGAATGAATTAGAACTTAGAAAAAGCAATGGTGATATAATTTCAACAGAGTGTCCATGGGGGGCACATATTTTTCTTGAAAATGATATTATTAACTTCAAATTCTCTCCAGAATCAATCCGAAATTTTAAGCCACAAGAACCTCCAGCTGATTGGAATCCAATTACTTCGACGATTTTTCCTTCAAATAAGAATTATGTAGAACTCATTAAACTGATGAAATCTAACGTTTCTAAATCAAGTGAAGCAGCATTTTCAAATATACAAGAAGATGGAACTCCTACAGCTCTTCTTTTTATAATTGATGATAAGTATATGTCTTTGTTTTTGCCAGAGAATTTCTCTTATTCTTATGACAAACGAACATTTACAGTTTTCAGATCTGATGGTTCATACTATGATGTTCAGAAGGGAATTTTTAGAACTGAAAATGGACTCAAAATTATCACTAATGCTCCTTGGGGGAAACAATTAACTTTTGATGAAGACCTTGCCAGAATTTCTAATAATATCAACATAGAACTCAATTCATTTATTATCCCCTCTATTGTAGTTGGTAATTATGGAGATTCACCACGTGAAAAAACTGAAAAATCCATCTCTAAAAAAATAAAGAATGTATATCATAAATTAAAAAGAGTGAATTAAATTTCTTTTTATACATTTCAATAATCAATCAAGTTAATAATGCATATCAGCTTATTGAAAAAGTTACTAATATTATATACAACGATATATATGAATACTTTTGTATAAATTTTGGTATATGTATTGTTATATTTAACTATATAGATTATTTCAAAGTCTATTTCCCAAATTTAAATTCTATGGTTATTTTTTTTTTTTTTTTTGGATGGAAATGTTTCAAATTAAGAAATCAAATAAAAGAAAATTAATTCATTTAAAAATGTATTAGTTTTCTTGTTTTAGCTTTGATTTTGTTTGTAAAATTTTATGTAATAAATGTTATGGGAGGATTTAAGGGCTACTTAGTTTATAAAATAATGGTTCTCAGAATAGTATTATAATTTGTTACTGAGGCCGTTTTTTCTGTATATTCGTGAATTTTGGTTCATATTTTGGTATTCTTGCCAATTTAAGTAATAATTGGAATTAATGATTACTCAAAACGCTTGTAATATTTTTCCTTGGAGAGTTTTTCTTGAAAAAAAAACTTTAAAGTGTGCAGATTTATCCAACCCCAAAATAACTCAAGCTGAGTAGAGTATCACTATTGTTCCTATTTTGAAGCAATTTTCTTTGTTTTGATTATTTTTTGACCAAAAGATACTTGCCACATTTTTATTATAATATTTAGATTAAACCATTAATTATTGCAAATATTTATTGCAAAACTTTCATACTATAGATATTGAAATCTGGAAAAAAAATTGATAGAATGGAAGTAGTTAAACATTGCTTAATATTTTAATTTAGGCTATTAGAAATAAATCTATGTTAAATTTTCTTAAAGCTGGCAAGTAAATAGCAAAAATATATAAGTTATATACATTTTTTTTCAAATAATAACGTGTCCTTTGATTATATATAATTATTTGGAAATATTCAAAGTGAATCATTTTGAGAACTGAAGTAAATATCTTAAAAAGTTAAATTAACAATATTCTACTAATTTTTATCTGAATAAATGGTTAAATGGTTGTGTATAGAAAGAAATAATTACGATTAGTATTGAATAAGCTTATTAAGATAACTAGATTGTGAATTACAAATCAACTTTATTAATTTTCAAATAATAATAATTTCTATTAAACTCTTTACAAAGATTAATCACTTAGAGTAATCTTATAAGAAAAAGTTTTTAGAGTATAATGATTAATAATTTAAAGTTATGACAAAATATATTTCTTAAATCCACTGCTTGTTTGAACTGATTAAACTAATTTGCTTTGACTCGACTGCTATATAATAATAATCAACAGAATAACGCCCAAGTTGAAATAGATTTTGAATGTTTGATTAGATTATTAATAACTATTATTTCATAATTTGCTATATCGTTATTTATAAATGACATGAAAAGAATATATTTCATATTTATTTTACTCTAATTATATTATTATTATTGAGTATATTAATATGAATAATTACAAGTATACAAACATAAATCAATATTTTAACTTCAATTAATTAGATAGAAATTTAGTAAGCAAAGATGAAATAAATTATAAAAATAGTGTAATTCGAAATAAACTAAAGCTAATATTGTAATTTGGAATCTTTTAAAACTTTTAAAAAATCGACAGTACTGTTTGGTACTAGATTTTTTTCGAGCTTTAGATCAGCTGAAATCATTTGATCGTCTAACTCGATACTTGATTCTGGTGGTGCTTTGATCATTGGGAGATTTCCTTTAGAAATAGAATTAGGAGAATATGAATGGCCATTTTGTATCCATTCAATAACTTGATAAAGTATATTTGAAGAATGAATAGGCATTCTGCCAACCAGTGAAAGAAGAATAGGGAGAACAACAGCTCCATGGAAGATTCCAAATCCAACAACCATGACCATCATCTTAAAGAATACAGTAAAAATATATGATGAGCTTCCTGAAAGAACAACTATCCCAAGAAAAGTTGACATTGCTCCGTGACATACAGGCGCTCCCATAAGTCCCAGTGATTCAATCATTCTATGGTTTCGGGTTTTGCCATAACAATGAGAAAATGTATGTGTCATTAATGTAGAATAGTCTACTGCAAACCCCATTGATAATAATAGGTTGATCATACTGACCATGTTGAGTTTCACATTCCAATAATACATGAATCCAAATAGGCCAATATCTATGCATGCCATTAGAATAATAACAAATAGACCAGACATTAATTCAGGAATTAGCATTAAAGTTATAAGTTCGATTGCAATTCCACAACTTAACATATTTGAAAAACATTCCGTGAGAATGCTAAGATCACTCTCATAGAATAACATCATGTAGTTGTATGCAACAACCTTGAAGGGTATTTTTTCTCTTTCTTCTTCATCATCGCATAGCCTCCTGATTGAAGTCATCCATTCAGCTTTTTGTTGAGAGGTCGGCATTCCTTTTGCTAACAACTTTATTCTGTAGGTAACTAATTCTCTTTCTTTCCAAACAAAATCAAAAGAAAATTGTTTATAATTACTTTCAGGATTATTATATAGTTCATAGTATAGAGTTTCCTGAAATAATTTCTTGTTTCCACTCCTAAGAGCTACTGCTAATTCTGGATTTTTCATTAAGTTGTACAATGGATCAATCACTCTTTGCGTAGATTCAAGTCTCTCAAGCCTTTCCACAAAATCAAAAATTCGATCTTGAACGGCCCTTCTCCACCATTCCAACTTTTCTGGGAAGTAAACGTCAGTTGGAACATCGTATTCACTGAAATACTTGGTGAAGTCCTGATCAAAAGCTTGGAGATAACTAGTTGGAGGGGATAAATCCCTTAGATCTAAGCCACTTTCCATCTTTGTAAAACCATATATTGATATCCCAAGGAATCCAAGCCAAATCATAATTACAATAACCTTCACAATAGGAGTTGCCATGACTGGCCCAATATAATGTAGCATAACTCTTCTTGTAGTTCTTCCAACGTTTCCTAAAGGTTCTGCTAATAGTATTTGAAGAAGATCATCAACATGATTTAAGTCATACTCTTTGTCCAGCTTTTCAATACTAATCTTTTGCAATGCTTGTATATTATTTGAATCTTCTTTCCTTTGAATTATTTGATTATTATTTTTAATGGTTTCTAGAATGTTTGTATCCAACTCACGACTAACTAGATCAAAGTCTGATAACCTCATTTCATGTCTAAGCTGATTAAATGAAGGTATCGTGCTTTCTGATCTAGCCTTTCTCTCGTTGTATTGATATTTACCTAAAATTGGTATGTGTAAAACTCTTTTTTTTAACTTGGTGAAGAACCCCATTTTACTACCGGCCACAGTTATGTTTTCTTGCTCTGAATGGAAACTTGTCTTGTTATCTTGAATACTAGAAAATTTAAGCTTTGTGTCACTATCTCCATCTATATCAAAAAACTCTTGTTTATTGTCTTCCTGATTATACTCTCCAAATGGGTACAGCTGGATATTATACTCCCTTAAAGCTCTTGAAAGATTATAACTAACAACAGCAAAAGAACTAATATGATCAACTGGAATAGATCTACCAAGATCTAAATCTCTAGTAGCTTTAATGTCGTTCGATGTTAGTTTTGGAAGTCCAAAAAAATGTACTCTTCTAGATGCTTCTCTTTTTGCATCTAAACAAAGTACGGGAAACATGAATAAGAATACATATAAATAAGTGAATATTATGGAGGCTGCAGAAAATAGACAAAAGTTTCTAATTGAAAGATACGGCTCTCCAACTGCTCCAATTGAAAAAGAAACTAATCCAGTACACATAGTTATTGTAATTCCAATTACACTGTCTTGTAAGGCTAACCTGCATCTCTCTTTTGTACTGGGAATTGTATATCCTGTTGAATAAGCGTTAACTATGACAAACAAATAATTTACAGCGGCTCCCATAATTAGAAACGGAGTAACTAAGACTGTTGGAACAAAAGAAACCCCCAATATTGACATCAGTCCCATTCCTGAAGCCAAACCAAGAAGTGCTGCAAAAAGACCTGCCAATCCACTATAAGTTTTCATTTTGTATAGATCAAAACTGAAGTTGGCCACTCCTACATAGAAGAATAGAAGTGCGAAGGTGAGCCCTACCAATAGAATATCCGAGTTTTCTGACGTAGATGCTTTTAGTTCATCGTCTCTACTTCGAAATGCACTAAAGGAAATTCTTGCACGGCCCCAGTCTCTATTATCTTTCAATATACTTACAAGAGATTGCTCCCAAAGAAGATTTCTGGATAAGTTCTCAGGAGTACCATCATCAAAAATATCATAAACCATCAGAAAAGCTTCAGCTCTTATAATGCAGTCAATCTTAGCATCAGAAAATCCAGGACCTTTTGCAGAACTCGAATATTTTTCTGGCGATAAAACTTTCGAAATGAGTTCTGTTGGAAGAGTTCTTACACAAGGCTTTGTCTTCATTTTTCCTAGAATATAATCAGGAAGAAATGCCTGCTTTCTCAAGTTAAATACAAGCCCATCTAACATATATAATTCAGGGTCCTCGTCTCCCAAGACTGCTTTCATTTCTAAGGCTCCTGCTTCAATTACATTTTGAACTGAACAAGTTCCAAATGGTGTCATTGTACAGATATTGTTATAAGTTAGAAATGTCTCGTGTGAAAGTCTGAATGGATCAACTTCATTACTATCGTAATGCTTATCCTCCTTAATGTCAGAAAAGTATTCATTTTTCCCAGATCCCGAAATTTCATCCTCTGAATTTTCTCCATCCAAATTCTTATTTCCAATTGGGTTTGGACCTATTTTGACTCCAACTCTCCTCCCTCCTACAGCATCCAAAGCTTCTCCTCTAATTAACTTATTCACTTGAGATACGATTTCCAAAAATTCCCAAGTGAATACATTTTCTCCAGGAGTTTGTGAAGTAACTACTATTAGCTGTGACCTGCTTTTAGTATTGCTAAATAACTGGTCATGTAATTTCCCGTGATCTCTTGCCAAACTATAAGGAAGAGAATAAAGCTGTTCAGCAGAATCTACCCATCTTGGAATTCCTGGGATAAACCCTATAGAGCATACTAATGTTAACAAAACCGAGCCCAAAATAAAATACCAAGGGTTCTCATAAATTATTCCGCCCAAAACTCCAAATCTAGTTGCAACAAAATCAACAATGTCAGGCTGGACATTTGCAAGTTGCTTTAGAAAAACTCCAACTTTTTTTATTGAAATCTTGTTTTCTTTCTCTTTTATAAAATAATTTTCCCTGTCTCTTATACTTCTAACTTCTTCACCACTTCTTTCAGATCCCTTAAAGTATTCTCTCTCTATTTCAGTTTCTCTATGCATTTCTTTTTTTTGTTCCATAATGGCATCTTTGTCTCTATTTGGTTCTCTTGAATTAATGCAATTCAAGTTTTGATCATGTCTCCCTTCTCTCATTTGAACTTTTTCATCAAGTGAATAATACTTCTATTTCCATTTGAAATCTAATTGCTTACTAATTTTTATCCGAGACCTCTTTTTTACTTAGTTTTATCCTTTTTTTTATATAATTTAATCGCTTTAAGCCACTCATGCACATCCTCGGATTTGCGTATAAATAATGTCACTGAGAATTTACAGAATCTATTTATTAATCTTAAAATTAAAGCAAATTTAAATTATAGAAATTATTCATATTTTTAAACAGTTAATCAAAAATTTTCGGGATAAATATATTATCCTCTTTTTCCAAAAATCTCTTAAGATCATATTTTCTATTAGTTAATAAATTGCTCACAATAATTACTAATCTAGGAAGATTTATTAATTTCAAACTAGAATATAGATTAATTTAAATAATAAAATTAAAAATTCGGGAAAAATTATAATTTAAAAACTACTTTAAGGTAATTAGGAGGTAGTAATTAGAAAAAAAAGATAATCCAAGATATTACATATGTATACCAGTGCATACTCATACACATACATAGATTATTGCAAATTATAATAGCATTATAGAGTGTAAAAAATCAATTGAGCCTACATATTGCAGATTCTTATACTGAACCATCCGTTTGAGCCTAACTTGATTAATCAAGATCCATTTTAATAGAGTCTGGAATTACCAAGTCAGGAGAAAATCTTTGTATCTCCTTTAAAAAGAAATATCTTAGCTCTCGTTCTGTCATAGAGCTCCAATCATCAAAGGGAAGTGTTACTTTTTCATGAGATATTATTTCAAGTATCTCGTTTCTTATATTTTTAAAGAGCGAGTGGCTTAAAGCTTCATCAACTGTAATCCTTTTATTTGGATTAAAAACCAACATCTTTTTGAGTAAATCAATTGATTGGCTTGAAGCACCTGGGAATCTTGTCTGTAAATCAATTCCAGTTCTCTTAGTGAAAATACGAATATATCTTTTTGCATCTTCCTTTTCTAGAACTTCAATATCTTCGTCTAGTGGAGATCCCAAGACGTTGAAAATCATATTTAATTGATCTCTATTTCCTCTAATTTTAAAACGATAGTCCTCACTTTGTTGTTTATTATCAGGTGAGAGTGGGAAGCAGCTACTTCCTGGAAATAGAGGACTTCTATCACTATAATATGCTACATTTTCCTTAAGCATATTAAGAAGCTCGGCAAAAATGCATCCAACACTCCACATATCAATAGCTTCAGTGTAATTTTCCTGTAACAAAATGAGTTCAGGGGCACGGTACCATCTTGTTACTACATGCCCAGTAAGTTGACGTTTCAAAAACCTTCCACCTTGCTTAAATCCTTCATTATCTTGGGAATTATCACTTTTAATGCTAGTACCACCAATTGCAGATTTCCTATTCACCACTGAATTATTAATATTGTTATTTGCAATAGAATTATAATTTATCGTATCTGTAGGTCTTTTAACTGTTCTAGCTAGTCCAAAGTCACAAATTTTCACTCCACAGTCTTGGTTAACTAGGCAATTTGCTGGTTTTAAATCTCTGTGATAAATTCCTGCTGAATGAATATATTTGAGTCCAACCAAAAGATTATATAATAGAGTTTTTACGTGTAATTCTGATAGATATACTGGAGTTCTAAACAACTTTTTAAAATCGCTATCAGCAATTTCCAAAACCAAGTAAATTTCATCAAAGTGTTCAGTGTCCTCTGGAACACAGATATCCAAAATTTTTACTATATGATCGTGGTTCAACCTACTTAATATAGCAATTTCTCTCAAAATCCGTTTACAATCCACTAAATCCTCAAAAACCCGATGAATCTTCTTAATTGCCACTAAACGGTTTTCTTTAGTGTCATATGCCTCGCATACATGGCCATAAGAACCTGTACCAATTAAGTGTCTTACTTGATATCTTGAAGGTATACTCCATTTGTTATGAGGGTGAGAAAGAGAAGAACTTGAGTGAGATGATGCTGTCGTAGAAGTTGACTTACTATGTCTAAAATCTGTATTATTTGGCCCTATCCTCTCTACTGGTTTATTTTGTGTGACTTCTCTGTTTACCTGATTTTTTCCTCCGACCATATTTGTACAGTTGACAGACGTGTAGCCGCCATTGCATTCTAAGTTAGATTTCATCTCAGACTCCATTCCTACGCTTGTTACTCTTGAATTGTCAATCTGAACAACTCTGGTTTGTTTCTCAGCTATTCTTCCGGACATATTCGGATTTCCTATATTCATAGAAACTTCATTGACTAGCTTTGAACTTTCACCAACCGTATTAATCGTTGTCATATAATCTCCATCTGGGTATTTCATCATCTTCCAACTCCACAATTAAAAATAAAAACCAGAACTTTTAATTCCTTTGGTCTGTTCTTCTTGACCAAATATTTAAAATAATTTTAGGTATAATACCGGCAAATCTGCATGCGACAATTAATACCGGTAAAAAAAAAAAACACTTTGGTTGGCGCGAAATCGAGACAATGTCATGCTAAATTAAAAATTTATATTAAAGTAGTTCACAACGAAAACTAACGAATCATGTTTCGTACACAATCTGGGAAAATCAAGGATTATAACCTTTGTACTCCTTGCTGTTGAAAATTTTTGCCATTATATACTACTTCAACAGTTTTCTTCCAATTGAAGCCCAGCAATATAATATATATACATATTAGTTGTGCTTACGCATTAATTCAAAAATATTCTATCAATTTCTTTATCAAACAAAATACTTCTAATTGGCATGTCTAGGTCATGAAATGGGTTTTTTAATACGTAGTCAGTGTAACCTTGATAAACTTTATGTAGTAGTTCATTTAGCCCCTGAGCATCTTTACTAGCTATTAAAAAGAACCTTAAACCTAATGTAAATATTCAAAATTAATTTATGTGTATATTATATAGGTCCAAATCAAAGAAAAGCGTCTTTTCTTACCTGTTAGAGTCTCAAAGCACTCCAATCTGAATAATTCAGTAGATATTGAACTAATCCCATTTGAAGTCTGGATATACTCATCTGATCTCTTTGTTTTAATCGGAGAAATCTGCCTCGCAATTGTGCAAAGGCCATGAAAAGTGGAAGCTAATCTAATTCTGTCATTTGCTGTCAAAGGAATGTCAGAGAAGTCCTAACAGAAATGTAACACCACACAATTAATAAGTTTAGTTATAATACGTAACGCAATCCTTACCCTTTGATATATCAGACTTCCATTCTTGTTGTTTATATAGAGTGAATAATACATTAATCCTGTTGGCCTTCAATATTTTTAAACTCGCCTATTAATTACTTCGAGATTAACTAAATATTGGGCGCTAACATGCTAAAAAGGAGTAATTAATTAAAGAAATAAAATATTTAAAACCGATAATAATATGATTATTGAGTGATAGACAAGTGAGAAAATGATCATATGTTTTTTTGTACGTGTTTTTTTTAACAAATTTTCCGGAAATTCGATCTTGGAAACAAGCTAGTTCGTATATTCAAAATAGAATATTGAAATCAGAATTATGAGTTTATCTAATAATATATTTAATTACTGCTATTTACAATAGATTTTTCTTTATTATCTTTTCCAATATCTTCATTATTGTTGAAAATCCTTAATATCTAATAGTTGGCGCCAACACATTTTGTGACTTTCATTGTAATGAAATTTACACTAATCACAATATTGTTCTTAACATTAATGAAAAAGACAAAAATAGTAATGGCTGATCTAACATTTATGTATGATTTGGTTGTGATCGGTGGAGGTTCTGGTGGAATGGCTGCTGCAAAAGAGGCAGCAAAATATGGTAAGAAGGTGGTATTATTTGATTATGTAAAGCCTTCTACCCAAGGCACGAAGTGGGGATTAGGAGGAACATGTGTGAATGTCGGATGCGTACCAAAAAAGCTTATGCACTATTCAGCATTGATAGCTAGTAGTATTCGTCATGATGCTGAAATGTTTGGACACAAAACTAGCTCTAGCTTTAAATGGGAAAAATTGGTAGAAACCTTACGAAATCATATAAGAATGCTTAACTTTAGCTACCGTACAGGACTACGTGTAGGAAATGTTGAATATATCAATGCATTAGCGAAGTTGGTTGATGCTCACTCCGTTGAGTATGAAGACAATGGTCAGAAGAAAATAATTACTTCCAGATACATCTTATTGGCAACAGGAGGTCGACCTAGCATCCCAGAAACCGTTCCGGGAGCTATTCAATATGCAATCACCTCTGATGACATCTTCTTTCTCTCTAAAAGTCCAGGAAAGACTTTGATCATTGGAGCCTCTTACATTGGATTGGAGACAGCGGGATTCCTAAATGAACTAGGTTTTGATACAACAGTTGCAATGAGATCAATTCCCTTGAGAGGGTTTGATAGACAGTGTTCCGAGAAGATTGTTGAATACATGAAGGCAACTGGAACTAAGTTTCTTGTTGGAGTTGTGCCGATTAGCATTGAAAAGATAAATGAGAATATTAAAGTATCTTTTAGCGATGGTTCGGTTGAAGAGTTTGATACTGTTTTATATGCAACAGGTCGTAACCCTGATGTAAAAGGGCTCAACCTTGATGCTGTTGGAGTAGAGGTTTCGGACTCTGGTAAAATCATTGCCCCTAAAGATGCAACTTCAATTCCAAGTGTATTTGCAGTAGGAGATATTGTAGAGGGAAGACCCGAACTAACTCCTGTTGCTATTAAGGCTGGAATTCTTTTATCAAAGAGACTTTTTGCTGGGTCTAACGAATTTATTGACTATGAATTTGTCCCTACTACTGTGTTTACACCTATTGAATATGGACATATTGGACTTTCATCTGAAGCTGCAATCGCTAAATACGGAGAAGACGATATTGAGGAGTACCTTTCCGAATTTAGTACACTCGAAATTGCTGCTGCACATAGAGAAAAACCTGAGCATCTTCGTGAAAATGAAATGGATTTTGCGCTTCCTTTAAACTGTTTGGCAAAGCTTGTTGTAGTTAAGAGTCAAGACGAAAAAGTTGTTGGATTCCATTTTGTTGGTCCCAATGCTGGAGAAATTACTCAAGGATTCTCACTTGCAATCAAGCTTGGAGCCACCAAGAAAGATTTTGATGACATGATTGGGATTCATCCAACTGATGCTGAAGTATTTGGTATTTTAGAAATTACAAAAAGATCAGGAGAGTCATTCGCTTCTTCTGGAGGGTGTGGTGGTGGAAAATGTGGATAATTGCCTAATCAACTTAAACTTGTGTTATTTTTTTTTTTCATTGTTTAACTATTCGTTTACATTTTAATTTCTATCATGTCGCGCCACTTTATTCTATTTTTTTTATGAGTTCATTTTTTCATGGCTATCTTTCAGACTCTGATGATGATCACACTGCTTTTGAGGCTCCAAATGTCTGTAAAAAAAAGCCCAGCGAATTCAAGTCAAATATTTCTCTAAACTCAGGCCAGCTTCAGAGTGAAAAGAGCGATGATATTGTTTGTTTCGAAGGCAGTCATCAGAATAAAGATCAAGTTGATCAATTGATTCCTGAAATTTGTAAAGAACCAGATTTACCCAAACAAATTTCACCCAAGATTGGAGTACAAAAAAAAGAAAAGAGAAAGAAAAGGAGTAAATATTTGAACGAGTTCCTTGAAATTTCATCAACTGAAAATGTGAAAACATTGGATTTAGATGACCTCAAGAAGTCAACTCAAGAAGTCGGCTTCCCAGATAATTTGTCAAGAGCAAGAAAGCCGAATGGAAACAAAGAACTTAAACAATCCTTTAACCAAAAGAGAAAACACCAGGTAAGTGCTGTTTTAATGTTCTATTTATTTTCCTACTAACACATTTTAGATAACATGGTTATTAAATGAAGCAAAACAGCTTAGATCTGAACTTAACTCAATAAGTTAAGTCTTATAAAGATGCGATTACTTAATACCGAAATAATACCTCAATTTGCTACTCCCAAAGCAATAGACTTTTCCATCAGATCAACAGTATTGCAAACCGATATTCCCATAATATTATCAATATCTCCCTGAATCTCATCAACAAACTCTCCCATGAATGGACAATCAATTGCAAGAGCACCGCATGAGTATTTAATTATCTCAGAATTTTCAAAAATCTGTTGGATTGCTTCATCAGACATTTTTTTATAATAAACTCTCGAAATTGTCACATTAGATAGCCTCCTTACTGTGAAATAATTATATACGGTAACCCCTGTTATACAATCTGCATAACTCTCACTATACGACTTTAAATATCTGAGTCTCTCGTCATCATCTTTCGGCTTGTTTCTCACCTCGCCATCCTTTAACGCAATTGTGTCGGCACAAATTACTATAACCTTGTCCTCTCCGTTTTTATAAGAGAGCTTCTCAAGAACAGCATCCATTTTAGCTTCAGATAGCTTTATTACCAACTTATTAGGGTCTTCATCCGTAATGACTCTCTCATCGATATCTGCTGATACAAACTCTGACAATTTTATATTTGCTTTGGAGAAAACCATTCTCCTACTTTCTGATGTTGATCCAAAAACTATTTTATAATCTTTTTGAAAACTATGATTTTCGTACATGGCTAATTTCCCAACTCACATAACTAATCAAATCTAAATTTTCTATTCTTTCATAACTATTTTCTCACTTTCTATGGTCTCAATTGGTAAAATGGGCTAAAAGGTGTTGGCGCCTTAATTGTCGGTATTTCCAACTTATTAGAAACCACGTAATATTACATTTAATAAGAATTATAATTTTAAAAAATTAAAAAAAAGTATTTTTGATATGCGAAACTACGTGAAGCCGTAAGGTTCTATAAATAATCAATTATTACACTGTTTTTATCAAGTAAATCTGAAATTAAATAGATTATTTGCTTGTTTCTCTCAAAAACTTAGAGTTGAACAAAATTATTTTAGATGTTTATAATCATAAGACAATTCTTCAGTGTGAGGTTAAGTAAAAACTAAAAATTATTCTAAAATCTTTTAACACAAACATAAGAAATATACAAGAAACTATTTGTATTCATCCTGTAATGGTAAAATTGTTATGTCTAAAATTAGAAATAACAATCTCTTTGAAATTGGAATTCTTCATTTTTTGAAACGTAATTTTTTCTTTTACTTGCCGTTGCACTATTACTGCAAAACTTAATTTCGCATGGTGGCGCCTAATTCACGTGTACCAAATGACTTTTTTTGAAGATAAATGAAGCAAATAGGTGGATAAAATAACAAAGAATGAACAATTATTCTTGATTCATTTATACATTCTAAACGAGAACAGAGTATTTTAGGATATCTTTTGGATCAAGTTGTTTCTTTTTAATAGAGTACATAGAGATTACAATTTGGGAAATGAATAGCTTAGAAGATTCTGTGGTCAGCTCTCAGAAAGAGATTGAGGAAATAGAAGAAGCAGAGTGTTTTGAGAAACTAAAATTTATGAACAAAAATAATATAATGGATATGAAACATTCAAATCTTTCTCAAGCTGGTGCAATTATTAGATTTAAATCAAAAGAGTCAATCTGCAGTTCATGTGAGTTTTTGGATTTGGAATCTTTTTCCGAAACCGAAACAGGTAAAGAAGAATTAAGTAAAATTACAAAAGAGGCAAAGCTTATATCTAATTCTAATTCTCATTTGGATGAATATTTGGATACTTGTAGTAAGTCATTAATTAGTAGAAATAGTAGTCTTTCATCTGTAGAAAGCATAACATTTGAGGATAACAATGAATATGAATCACAAAAAAACCAAAACAACTATTTGAGAAACAAAAATGTCAAGTTAAATGAGTGTTCAAACAATAATGTTAAAGTTTGTAGAGAAAACGAAATATTCAACGATAAATTGAGCAGGGAATTTTCAGAAAGTGACGAATTTACACAATATCACACAAGATCTGGATTTTTAAATAGTTTATCAACAAAATTTTGGAATTTCGAGGAGAGTCTGAGCTTTTCAAAATTAGACTCAATTAATGGAATAAAAACCTTTCTACTGGAAAAAATTGGTAAATATAATATTGGAAGTGAATTAAATACTTCTGATCATGTATTTTTAGGCCCTAAACTGGAAGATGGACACGTATTTTTTGCTAACTCAAGAGATGGGTATGAGTCACAAAGAAGCGAATCAGACACTAGTGAAGAAAGTGTTAGATATCCTCTATTTTGTTTGGATAACGTAAATAAAAAAGATATTTAAGTTAAAAATAGATAATAGTTAAAAATGAACATATATATAGTGGTTAGGTATATTAGCATTAAGATGTTAATACGTAGAGATAGGAGTAGAGTAGAATTGTACTCTTAATCTGAATCAACAGTTAGATCAATAAATTCACATTTTTGTGAAATTTCTGAAAATTCATCATCTGAAAAAAGAATGTCTTTTTTTTGCCTGGTTTCATGCATTTCAGAAAGTCTATCTTTGCATCTCTCAATGTCCATTTCTAAAACATCATCTTCAAGAACTTTATTTTGAGAATTTTCCTCTAAATCATAGTTTTCTTTATCACTGCTCTCCTTTGATACGAGAAAATCTTCTACTGGTTCAAAACTCTTAGCAGGAATGTCTTTAATCTTAATATATTTCTTTTTCACTTCTTCCCAATCAAAATTTTTAAAACAACATGGACAAGAAATAAAAAGGGGAACCAGAGGGGCAACAAACTCCTTTAATGGAAATATCTCATCAATAACCGTCTCTAGATGATTGTTAGACTCTCCCCAAAGTTGAATACAGGAAATATGGGCTATCATTTCTGTACAGCAAGGAAATTGCAAATAATTTCTTCCGTCGACAATGTTTTTTTGGCAAAGA
The DNA here is from genome assembly GCA_004337795.1 of Cryptosporidium viatorum. Taxonomy (NCBI): domain Eukaryota; phylum Apicomplexa; class Conoidasida; order Eucoccidiorida; family Cryptosporidiidae; genus Cryptosporidium; species Cryptosporidium viatorum. The sequence goes on from QZWW01000031.1 coordinate 25,141, forward strand.
AAGCATTTAATTAGTAACGAGTCTTCATGAGAAGTGACTTCTTCTGGGTTAAACACATTGGAGTTATCTTCAATATTAGAGTCAGAATCACAATCAAATGATGGTTTTTGAAATTCCTTAAAGGTATCGTAGTCGCATCTAAGGAACTTAGTTCCTTTTTCATAAAAGGAATCTTCTCCAAAATACAAAAACATTAGAAGACAGTCCTTATTTAAAATATTAGGGCTTGTGAAGTTACAAGAAACCTTAATCTTCTTTATACTTTCCATAATTTCCTTAATTGTATTCTCTAGCTCGTCCTTAAAAACAAAAACTGTCAAATTCATGTTCTTCCATGGTTCTAAAGTTGTCATACAAAGTAAAATGCTAACTCGTTGTTGAATACTCCATTGTCTTTTGTTTAGTATTCGTTTATTTTCTGGAGTTTTCTTTGTTTTTACAATTTTCCAAGACTCTATGTTGTCTCTAGTAACTTTACAAATATTTGGATGTTGCCAAGCCCATTCGAATCTAAGGGCTGCAACTCTATCTGGAAACCCTCCTACACAAATTCCAAGATTCCATGGAACTCCACTTTTTGTTTTTTTGGCCCCTTTTTTTATTTCCCCATTGTGTTGTCTGAGTCTTCTACAAGGGTTCACAGAATATCCAATATAGCTAGCTTTCTTCTTAGTTTCGGAAAGAAGAAAATAGCAATAGTGAAGTTGGATATTAGATTTCATGTTATAAAACGCTTCGCTATTAAATGTGTGTTATTTTCATCATTAATTTTCAAATAATTTCATTATCTGTTAATTATAAATGGCTTCATCTAATTTGAAAAAAAAAAAAAAAAAAATTATTTTTTTTAGAAATTAATTTAAAAATTCGAGGGGAATTCTCCACGTAACTTGTATACCGGCATAGATCTAAATAAGTATCGCTGAACTATTTTAATAAAAATTATTCAATTTTAACGTAAATTTCAATAATAAAAATTGAAAAATATATATATATTTTGATTGATATTTGAGTAATCTAAGGTTATTCAAGTGACAATTGGCCTATCATTTAACTCTATATAACAAAGAAATAAATTAATATATACTTATTAGTTGTATTTTAAGTAAAAGCAATATCTATATGAATTATTACATTAAAGTTTACTATGATCGCAAGACGATCTCTTGTTTTTACCTGTAGAATTTGAATTCTGCTTACTTCCGATAGAATTTTCTTTGTTAGTATTGATTTTGGCCTGACTTGAGAACTTCATTGATGACATTCTCTTTCCAAATATACTCAGCATAGCCTTCACCTCATTTGAATCCTTTCCGCTTGCAAAGCTTGCATTGTTCTCGGAAATATTACATTGAACATCTGAGTTGTACACAATGTAACTGTTTTCATCTTTTGAAGTATTATTTCTAGATGCTCTAAGTTTACCATTACTAGAACCACCGGAACTTAATTGAAGAGAAATAGCATCCATTATAGTTGCTTTTCCAATCTCAGAATTCAAAATTTCTTTGCATTCCTCATTTGTAGGAGGCGCATCCTCGTTAGCTATACTTACAAGCTTTAAGTCATCTTCCTTATTATCTGGACTTGTATTTCCTATTAACTCTACAATAATTAACTTCCTTGAGCTGGAAGGTTTTATCAACTTCTTTAGTTTCTCTATATATACGTTTGGTTCAGATATAAACACCTGAGTGGCATTCTCAATCAGTTTGTTCTTCTCAAAGCAAAGTTCGTGACTAACAATCAGTTTACCGTAATGTTCAACATATTTACTAAAAGAGTCCAACTTCTGATTTGAATATTTAGACAATCCAAACCACCTGATTTTATCTTCGAATTCTGATTTGGAGATCTCCTTTAAATCTTCCTCCACGTCTTTAGATACACTTTTTAGAGCAGAAAATATATGACATACTAGAGTTTCGGATAACTTTTCTGCACTCTGGACCGCTCCTATTAGGGAGATTATAGGAGTTTCATATTTTGTTGTAGCAAAGGCTACGTAACCATCTTGCCATTCTGTTCTTAAAGTATCATAAAAGGGTGAATTAAGTATTTCTCCAATTGAAGAGTATATTGAAACATCAATTAAATCAACAGGTGGAGTCAGGTAGTGAGCTACTGCTGCGTTATTCTTATCTGAGGAAATTGGATTATTAGCTTTAATATGTATGTCTCCTGTAATATTCAAAATCCCATCATGAATTGCATCGGAATATGGAATCTTCTTGGTTACCAAAGAGCTTACCATGTTTGAAATAAGCTTGATGCTCTTTTCAAATCCAATATTACCTACAATAAGAGCATCAAAATATCCTGTTGAAAATATATCTTTTATCTTTTCTAAATATTCATCATAAGTAATCTCAGCTTTTTGAAGAGACTCGCGAAGTTGTAATCTGGAGTAATAGTTTGAGAGGTATGCACTTTGAGCTACATCTGTTGCAATATCATAAGCCATCAAGTCACTCAAGTTCAATATTTCAGACTTGAAATTTGTTAATGCACTCTCGAATTCTGTTTTCGTTGGCATTCTGTTTCCGTTGACGAAATGATTGAACAACTTTTCAATAATATCCTCAAAATTAGAACTATATGACTGAATATTGATGACAAATCTACCTCTATTGTAACTAATATCTGCTTCCAAGCCACATAGTTTAAAGCCTGATAGTAAATAATCCATTTTACTACTTTGTAATTGAGCATGTAACTTTCCTATTAAGCTTAATCTAAGATTATTTGAGACATCTTTGTTTGGTAATCTTTGAACTAAGGTCAAATTAATTGTAGGTACCATGTGAATTGGACCTTTCCAAAAAATGCTTAGTCCTTCCTCTTCTAATATTGGACATGGCTGAAGCTCATTTCCAATTTGTCTTTCTTCAACTTCTTTCCCAAAGCTTGTATATTTGGGACATTTATCTTTTGAAAAAGAAATAATATTAAGGTCTCCAGGAACGCATGTCAAAAGTTCCGCAATATTATTTGTGGATCTTAATATTTCATTTGTCTCAGAAGCCTTGTTTGTGTTCTCCAGTGAAATTTTGGATATCGAATATTCAGTCTTGTAGGGCTCAAATCGGAGAATATTTTCTGAAGAACTATTCAATGAATCTGAAAGTTTAATTACTTTCATCTTTGAGGGCTCTAAATGCTTAACAAATTCCTTTAAAGCCGTAATTTGTGAATTACTTAATTGAGAATCCTTGCTCATAGAAATGGGCTTTACAAAAGCAGAAAGTGCCATTTCTGGCTCATCTGGAAAGATTAATAAGCTTTCAGCAGCCTGAGAGGCTATTCCTGCTGTATTCCTTTCTTCGTCAAATTCGTAATTAATATTTGCCATGTTTGTATAGTTCTTATAGAACGATTGGATCCACTTATCATCCTGATTATTGATCTGTTCTATCAAACTTTCCATGTAAGCTGACGTAAGCTTCGCTATCTCTGAAGTTGTCTTATCAGAATCGTCAGTAGCAGTAAATAGTAAACCATAAATGGAATATTGGGTACTAGTATTGTCAAAGTACTCTAAAGCAGTAGCCAACCTTCTCTTTTGTAATTGAACTGCAATCGAATTTGGACTCTGATCTTCAAAAAAGTATTGAATTAACTTTAACATTTGCCACTCTGCATTCTCTTTTAAGATACTTAATGAATCTGAAACTGAATCCCAATAAATTACAACGAAAGGAGGAGAGGAATTTCCTTTTGGCATTTTCACGACCTCAATCTCCGAATTTGGTGATTTGCTTTTGAGTAAATCCTGCCCAGTCTCTTTATTATTTAATTCTGTTTTCTTTGAAGTGATTCCACCTGCAGAACTGATCCCAATATTAGACTTCCTATTACCAGAGCTCTCAAAAATGCTTGAAATACTTGGTGCAAGAGAGTGTTGATTTTTGAATGTCCTTGAGGCAGAACGAATATTTACGGCATTAGTAATCTTAGAAATTCCTTTAGTAGCTTTTCTAGAGTTAGTAAAAAGTCCATCAATCTTGTCAGCAATTTTGATTAGTTCTTCGTTAGATTGGGGTCCCATAATAACTATTGAAGCATTGTCACTAGTATAACAACTTTCATGATACTCTTTTAAGGCATTCTTGAGATTTATATTATTTTTTTTTGAATTAGTATAGAGAGTTTCTTTATTTCCTGTACCGAATTTTCTTGCAGGACATTCCTCAGGTGCCAAATGCATTGCTAGCTCTATCATTGCTCTGATCTTATTTGGGATATTCTTCTCATGCTCTTGATTAACTGCATCAATTTCAGAAACCGAGCTCCTTTCATCTATAACAGGGTCTACAAGCATCTTGGTAAAATAGCTCATTATGGACTCTAGCTCTTTTGGAGGTGTTAACACATAAAATATTGTTGTATCTGCTGATGTGTAGGCGTTAGAAACACCTCCCTTTTTTAAAAGAAACTCATCCCAGCCTACTGGGTTTGGATTTTCTTGACTTCCCAAAAACACGACATGTTCCATCAAGTGAGCCAAACCTGCCAAATTATCAGGATCTTGATAATATCCACACCCAATTCCAAATGAAAAGGCTGACTCTAACATAGTATTATCAGAAACCAATAATGTTTTTAAACCTTTAGAGGTCGTGTAGGGCTTTGGATTGATTAAAGAAAAAAATTGTTGATCTAAAGAGTTAAACTGATTGTTTTTAATTCTCAGGGGATTCAAAACATGTTTAGATTTATTTTGGTTTTGTATTCCCAGCTGCAAATATGAAATATTATTCCATGTATTCCCTCCCCTATGTGAATTTAACTGATTTAGGTCCCAAATTATTACTCCATTTAATAGTGATATACATAAAATCACCGCAAGCCAAGGATTTACCTTTTTGATACGCATCTCAAGAGTTCTTTCAATGCCTTTTAATTTCTTCTACTTGGATAATTTTTTTTTATCATCTCTTTTTTCATCATTCTCGTATTTATATAAAATAATGCATGTAAAGTTTCCCGCCATATGGCGGGATGCTGTCCATGTCATTTCCTACACTGAAAAATCTATAGAATAGTCAATATAAATAGGAAAAAATAACTCGGAATGCAAGACATATTAGAAACACTCCAAAATGTATGGCATCCGTGTAACTCAACCAACGGGTGGCTAGGAAAAAGGTAGTCTATAATTCGGTCAAAATCCCGCAGTTGCGAGTACCAAGGATTACTAGTTAGTAAATACACTATTGGAAAAAAAAGTTTGGGCACTTTTCCTAATGAAAATTATTTAAACTGAATAGAAGCTAAATTAAAGTGTTATAAATAAACAGGAATAGTAGTGAGCATGTTTTTAACCATCTAGTTATTAGTAATAAGATGCTCACTAGATATAACTATTACAGTCATTTACCAACTCATTTAGTATTAGTCTTGTTTTCCTTCAAAGTTTCAAGAAGCTTCTGATATTCCTTCTTGGCGTTAGCAGATGCCTCAGAACGCTCCTTGAGTGTGCGTCTATATTTCTTCTTTCTCTGTAAACGTTCCTTGGTGACCAAACGTTGAATCTTTGGTGCTTTGGTCTTTTCCTTACCTTCAATCTTTCTGCGAACAACGAACTTACGAACATCATCAGATGGGCTGAGGTTGAATAGCTTTCTGATCTTAGAGGCTCTCTTTGGTCCAAGACGTCTTGGTTTTTCACCGTCAGTAAGTCCTGGAATGTCTTGTTCTCCTCTCTCAACAACTACCAAGCTCAATACAGACAAATCATGGCTAACAATGCATCCACGGACTGACTTTCTCTTCATTTCACCTGTGCGACGTGGGCGATAGCATTTCATACCTTTTCTGAATAGAAGACGAACACGATTACTTGTTAAAACACCCTGCATCATTGGAAAGCCCTGTTTGTCATTACCACCGGTAATTTTCAAAATATAACCCTTAAATTCCTCACCCAAGAAGCTACAGTCAAGTTCAGAACCAATTCTTCTTTCAAAGAATGGTAAGAGTAACTTCTCGTCATCAATTTCAATACATTTCTGAAGTCCTGTTGTTGGATTAGCAATGTTTAATTTCATTTTGGAAACTGCTCAAAAAACCAGAGAAAAAAGATGGTTAATAGTCTACAAAGTTTTCTTAGACGAACTTAATATGCGTCGCTAATAAGAGCAGCGGTCTGTTTTACATTAAAGTTATTCCAATTAATATTTATCCGCTTAATTAAAATTAATATATTAATTTTATAAAAATCTATTTCTTGTACTATATTTTATATTTACATATTTATATATATGTATATATTTTGACTTTATTTTTAATTTGTACTTACATTTCTACGTCTGTCTTCAAGTACCTGTGCTTCGAGACGGCGCCAATATTGTGCCGCCATATGTGTTCTTGCCAGACAAAAATTTGTAAGATGAAGATAATCGGAATTGAGTGCTTATATTTCTTATATATTCCTGATTTTCGTGTGAGGATCCTTGTGTTTTGTTTGTGTTTTATATTTGATTTTATAATATCTTTTATTAGTTGTCTAAGAGATATTATTTCGTCGAACTTATTTTGGTTTGTGGTTCCAAGTTATATGCTGTTCATTCTTCTACTTAAATTTGAATTGTTTTATTAATTCTTAACTGGGTTCAATTTGTGACGATTTGGGTCTGCAGTATTGATAGTAACTTTCGTCATATCTTTTTTTCAATGGGAGTAGCTATAGGCAGTAATTAATTGAGTTTACCCATCTTTTTACATAGAAATAAAATAATTATGTGAATTTCATTAAAATTTAAATCTGCCTTCCAAAATGAAAGACTCTAAAGGATCGGAAGATTTAAGGGCGAAATATGGCAAGGGTTTTGATATAATTAAGAAGATGGGATTCAAAGGAGGAGGACTTGGAGTGGATGGAAGTGGAATATCAGAGCCAATTCAAGTTAAAATTAGGCCAACAAATCTTGGGATTGCAGTTGAAAGCAATATTAATTCTAAGAAATCCGATGAGTTTTTTAATATATCAGCAAAAGTGAAGAATTTGGAGGGAAAAAACAAGAAACAAAAAAAAAGCGAGGATGAAGAGACTAAGGAAATAAATCAGGGCCAAGAAACAAAAGTTAATCAAGTATTTCCAAAAAAAGCATATCTGGATGATATTATGGAGTCTGTTTCTTTACAAAGAGAAATTTTCAGACAAAAAAGAAAAGAATTACACGAGTATTTGAATGGGAAACAACTGGAGATTGAAGATCAAAGCAAGTCTTTGGATAATTTAAAAGAAAAAAAAACAATAATGGAGAATCTAAGCATTATTACCAAACAAATTCAAAGAGTTTTTCTTAAATTCCACTATGATTTAGAAAAAATTATGGAGGATGAAATAGTGACTTTATTTGAAGAGCAAAAAGATATCTCTTCAGCTGATAACGACGATTTTCAAGACCAGATGGACTCTCTTGAAAAAGTTGTGCAAGAGTTTTCAACGAGCTTTAATAGAATAATCAACTCTTGTAATGATGCATCTTCAAGAGAAGTTTCTAAATCATATTTACCTTACTGCTCATTCGTAAGAGATATCCTTAAAGTTTCATTACAAAAGTTATATAGAAAAGAAAAGAATATGGAACTAGATCCTGATTTTGGAATTTCTGCATGGATAGCTATAAAAGCTTTATTTGTTAGCCTACAGACTTCTAGAAAAGAAAAGGAGTACGATTCTAAGCTATGCTTTGAACAACTTATATTAGATACTGTAGGCAAGTATTTGGAAGTTTATTTTATCTGTTCATGGGATCCGATTAAAGAAAATGAATATGGAATCTCATTATTTAATATATGGATTAATTTAATTCCATCAGAGTTTATCGAAACTAATCTAATGCAAGCAATTTGGAATAAACAAGTCCATCAGCTTCAGCTAAATAAAATGAAGTCAAACTCTGAGGATCTTTCTGAAAGTTCAAAGTATAAATGGCTATTTAGATGGCTTCCCTATTACTACAAATTTGGAATGGGATATCAGATATCCAAAATGATCTCAAAACATATCGATCTTGCCTTGGACGAATGGGAGCCTCCAGAAGAATGGCCAATATCACTCTTAACTGTTTTGAAACCTATATTGGAAACTCAAAAGGACTATGAAGCTGAAGATTTTGAGAACATTGGATTTTTTGACCATGAGACACACCATGGTAATTTAATAAAACAAGAATTTGACAATATTATTTTATCAAATATATTTCCCAAGTTACTTTCTTACTTTAAAATTGACCTCCAAATTGAACAAAACCACGAAATACAACAATTAGACTGTTTTGACCATCTTGAGTTATGGTTTAATAAAGGCTTGATTGACAAATCCCTAGTATCCCAGATATTAACTGATGTAATTGGGCCAAAATGGATCAAAGCTCTCGAATTCAAATTATCCGACATCAGAAATGAGTATAATTCTATTCAAGATTCAAGGAAAGAGATCCTAGATTCGACCAATAATGAACAGTTTATTGGTTTATATAAAGATTTACTTGAATGGTATCAGTTTTGGAGACAAATTTTTTCCACAGGAGCTATGGCATCTGCCAAAAGCAAGGCTTTTTTGGCTAAAGGACTAATTTATATAGACTATCACATTAATTTCTATTCTGATTTAGATCCAGAAATTAAAAAGAAGACAAGTAATTGGATCGACTATGAGTCTTTCAAGGATCAAGATGAAGAAATCCCAGAATTACAAAATTTAAAAGATGACTCCTTAATACTAAGCGTTTTGGAGTGGATTTCCGACGAAGTGGGATTAGTTCTTAAGCAAAGTGGGAGAAGAAATTCCCATGGCAGGCAAATATATTCTATAGAATATGAAGAATACCATTCAGAATCTATAAATAAGTCCCGAAGCACCTATTTTAAGTCGAATCCAATTTTATTAAAATTATTCTTTTACATTAACCAGGGTATCATTTTTATTAAAGGTCCTGACCTTCAGAAGGAGGCTAATCACTCCGAAGATTGGATACCTGTTTCAATACCAAAAATGTTAGCTAAATTAGGTATCGAAGAAATAAATAAATAGATTTAGATTACATTATAAATTTCATTAACGCTTCTCAAAACTACAAAATAAGTCGTATCTGAACATTATGATTTTAGCTAAACCAATACAATCTATTCATCTAATTATTAAACACTAAATTTGACTTTTTTTAAATTAGAATTTGAAGATATCCACCAATAAATAAGTGACATCGTTAAAATTGAAAAGTAATTCCAAAAAATGAATTCTACTTTCCAAGCTAGCGGAAATACATTATGAGATCCAGCTCCCTGAAATCTTCCTCCTGTTATTTTAAAAATATTTAACCCAAAGATCTGGAATTCCCAAGACCTATCAATCTGGTCGGTACAATTTACTCTAAACAAACAAGTGAGTGCATTTGGACTACTTATGCACAAATATAAAAGGAAAGCGTGACAAAATACTACCCATGAAACTAAACGCTTATTTTTGGTAACTCTCTCTCTGAATTGACCTCCAAAAGAAAAAATTAGTGATAATGAAGAAAGCTGGAGTCCCATCCAAATGGAAGTTGTAGAAGCTTCAAAGTTATCTTGGCGTTGAAACCATCTTTCGACTGGTATCTCAGAGTTGTGTTTAAGTGAGGGAATTATCCAAGGAGAGCTGAATAGCCTTGTCATCACAATATAATAAAATGAGAAACACGTTCCCAATAAGCTTAGAAATGATAAAACAGTTCTTTTACCCAATAAAGCCCCTGTTGGTCTATTGGAGTTAATATACTTTTTTGGTTTGCATAGTATCATTAACCAAATAGAAGGGAATACAAGAAACACGTCAATAAATACGTAGATCATCACAGGAAGGTTAGCTTGAGCAATAGCAAATAAAACATTCTTGTAAAATGAATAAAACACACCTTGTGAGGAAAGGAACATAAAAAGAGAGACAGTAGTAACCATTGCAGCTCTACCTTCTCGAATTAGATCGAGAACCCTCATAATGTTGTCAGCCTCGATAGAGAAGGAAGAGAATGCCAATGTCATCGGAGAGTTTTCTGTATTGATACTGAAGTTATCATATTTGTGATTTGATTCTTCTTCAGTGGAATGATTAGTATTGTTTATAAAGTTATTAAAATAATACGAATTCTCGTGGATTGAAATACTGACATCTGCCATTTTGAATGCAGGTAAGTCATTGACTCCATCTCCAATCATGCCTGTTACGATATTTCTCTTCTTGAACTCTGAAATAACGATTCTTTTATGTTCAGGATTTGACCTTGCAAAAATTTTGATCCTATCAAAGACTAGGTCTAACAAAGAATGAGAAGAAAGCTCTTCAGAAGTGTAATTCTCGGATCTACAATATGTCTTTAAGAAACTCAAGTTTGATAAAGGACCCATATTTTCCATCTCGTAATTAGAAGGTCTGAAGTACTTTTCGGATCTTAATAACATTAAAGCTCGCGATGTAACAACTAAAGAGTTATATTCAGTAGACTCATAGATTTTGTTTGGAGAAATGACCATGTTGGATCCTGCAATACCATCGTACCAAACAATAGTTTCCTTCCCAGTTAAATCTATACTTGTATCTGCAATTGCAACAGGGCTCTTATTAGAGATGATTCCTGCCTTTCGAGCAACAGAAAGCGCTGTGAATGCTGAGTCTCCTGTTAAGATTACTGGTTTAATGCCAGACATTTTGATAGAATCAATAAATTCTCTAGTTTTTGGTCTAAGATCATTTTGTAGCAGAAGATAGCTTAAGATTGTTAAGTCGGATTCAATGGTGTTTCTGGAAACATTAGATCTTGGTTTGTTCAGAAGTGCATCAATCAAAGCTTTGTCTTTAATTTCTTTAAAAGACATTCCCATAACATAATATCCCAATTTGCTATAACCATCAACAATATTATGTTCGCTCATATGATGTGAAGATTTCTGGACGTTAGATTTTGAGTGAGTGAGCTTATTTAAGAAGTTACTATCTATTTCACTAGAGGAGTTGAGGACCTCAAAAGCATCAACAAGTTCCTGGTCTTCCTCAGTATCCAAACTATTTGAATTATTGAGGAATTTATGTTTCTCGGTAAGTATTTCCTCATTATTTGGAGAAAATTTGGCCAAAACATCAAAGGAGCCTTTACAGAAGACGTAATATCTTTCCAATATTCGGTGATGGACGACTACAGACATACAAGGGTTATTCCAATCGAACTCGTTAACTCTCAAAACTTCTATTGGGTATTCGTAAATATTGTTAACGGATCCTGAATCCTCATTAGTGACTCCAGTCAGTGAAATGAACCTTCTCTCATTGCAGATCTTAATTTTGGCATTAGTAGAGGTAAATAGTGCCTTGTCTATGTCGTTACCTATTAGGATAGTTCCACTGCTGGTAATTTGAGGAACAATGTTATGGCAGCAACATATTCCTATGTATATGAGGTCATCTGGTGAAAAAGAATCTGAGCTAATGATTGGAGGAAGGAACTGAGGTTCCGAGTTAATTGGGTTGATAAGCATTCCAGTGGACTTGTTGATTAAAGGATCTTCTTCTTCATATGATACAGTAGAGGTTTCCCAGACAAGCTCGTAATGTACATAAATATTAAGTGAATTTCTGTTTTGATCAACACGTTGGACGTTTTTGGATTCTTTACTTTTCTGAAGTTCAACATTGATATTTGGATTGTTATTTTCTAATAGATATGTAATGTTGTCAGGGTATCCAAAACCGTTATTGTTCTTTACCGCATTTGCTGCACCAATAAAGACCATTTTGTTTGTAGTAAGAGTACCTGTTTTATCTAAACATAAAACTTTAAGTTTCCCAGCTAACGGAATATCCATTGGAAAGGTAGAGGATAATGAAAATAGTTTTTCAAGTCTTTCTACACTTTTATTAAGGGAAAATTGAATACATGTGGGTGCCCAAAGAGGTAGCAACTGGATAAAGGTTCCAACAGCAAAGAAGAATGATCCAGTGCTCCATCCAAGTAAATGGTTCTGGTATATAATTGCAGCAAATGCAGATGAAAGCATGATAACCCAAAGTGCTTTAAGGTTTCTAATATACTTTACGTTTGAGACAGAGTGTTGGCTTATGTTGGAGAATGAGTGGACAGTCTTGTAAAGTAATTGACCATATGAAGAGTATATTCCAGTTCTGAATGCAATTCCTATTGCTACTTTTGAATAGTCTTCATATGAAAATGAGCTAATAATTTTAGTACCCATGAAAATTGGCTTTTGTCTAATTTTTTCATCTTGTATATTTTGTGAATCATGAGAATTACTGTGACATTTTTCTTTTGAGTTGATTTCAAATTGATCTAAGTTAATAGAATCTAAAGTGGAACATGTTCGGTTTTTCATGTCAGATTTTGTCATACTCGAATATTTGTTGCCAGTTTGGGTACCATTAATATCAGAAAATAAGTTTCTATCAATTTGTACCTTTATTATAGGGTTTGATTCACCAGTGATAAAAGATTCATTGACTACAACGCATCCTGAAACCACATAGATGTCACAAGGAGCAGTTAAATCTTGTGACAAAAATATTAAATCACCAGGAACAAGTTCATGAGAGGGTATTCTGACCTTTTTTCCATTTCTCAAGACTGAGATAGGACGTCCAATGTAGTTTTCAAGCGCTTTTTTAATGTTTTCCTGGTTTGATATAATCACTTTAAGAGTTTTAAAAGTAGTAAAAATAATCATTATAGCCCAAAGAACTGCCCAAATATAGAATCTAAGAAATATTCCTTGCCAAAGAGAACCTAATCTGAGAATATTAATAGGATGGAGAAGTTCCTTACCGAAGACCTGAAATATTCCTGGGATTTCAAGATCTATAGTATTTTTCCCAATAATATTTGACAATTTGTTAATTTCTTCAGAACATAAACCATTATTAAGTAGTCCTTCCTTGCCTACAAGTTCATTTAGATTACTTTGATCACAACAAACAAAACCCGATTCAGATTCTAAAAATGTGTAAGTAACTTGGTTATGGCAGATGAACCTAGTATTATCTGCTCTCTTTTGTACTTTTAACAAAGGTAGAGTTAAATCATTAGACTCTAGTTGAACATTTGAAACTTCTCTTTGCAAAGCTTTATTGAGAGTGCTTCTAAGGGTTTGAATCAAACCTTGTCTCCTTTTAGATTGTACATAAGTACACTTATCCAAAGACTCTCTTAAGTAAAAAAATGTCTCAAAGAAAGGTTCCAACAAGTAAAGTATCAAACACATCGATATTCCTGAAACATAGAATATAATATAGGTTTTTGCTCTATCAGTCCAATAGGGTTGAATCTCAATTGAAGTTGCACAAACAACATTCCAAACTACAATACATAAAAAGACTTGTGACAGTAAAATCAAAGCAGAATAGATATATTTCAGAAAAATTCCAACAATACTGTCTCTAAATCCAATTAGAGTTTCTTTTTCTGATGTAGTATGGCAGATCTCAGCCTCTATTTTAAGATAAAGGTGATGCCTATAAAGACCCCATAACACCAAAGATGCAAAGTATACAATTATAAACTTCAAGTAGCCATAGGCAAATTCCAAACTAATAATTGTATGAGATGGATCACACCAACTCATATTAATTTTTTTCTATTTTTCTATCTATTATCCAGTGATAAGGTGTTTAAAGATCAAACCACGTAAAGTTTTTTCTCAAACGCAAATCTAACAAAAGCTATTTCCAAATTGAGCATTTATTCTGTAGACTCTCTTTCAGTCCTGTTATAGTTCAGAAAAATACATAAAGTTTCTTTTTTACCCTCGGTACCTCAACAATAATAATATAAATGCAGCAATGGCGCCACAAAGTTGGGCGCCACAAAAAGCCAGTGAGTGCATTTTAAGTTTTTTAGTGACATTGGTGCATAGAATGCATGAAGTAGAAAATTGGGTGTGTAATTCAAGATAAGGAATAATTAAAAGTTATTTAATTCATAGAGGGGTTAAACAGTTAATTCGAAATATATGAAGGTTTAGAGCTTTTTTTGATGATATAATGGAAAAAGTAAAGTTAGTAGTGCCTTTAAGAAGGAAAGAGAATTCGACATTTAAGCAGCTGCATAATTATAACCCAGAGCTGGTGGAGAAAATTAAGATTAAAGATGACGTGAATCGACTCAACTGTATAAAGGAGCTGAATAATATTGACAGTGACTTAAAGAACTTAGTTAAAAAGATTAAAGTTAGAAAATATATTGGTTTGATCTATCAAATCACTATTCTAAAGATCCATCTAACCAGGCTATTAGGTAAAGTGAGGAGTGCAAAAAAAGCTAGAGTTTTGAGTTTTCATATGGTTCAGCGTCACTCACATAATAAGATAGATTTTCATTCTAGTTTGGTTCAAAATCAAAACTCTTCATCCAAGTCTCCAAATATAATGGACTTGAAAATGCTTCCAAGAAAACCAAAAGATCAATATTTTCACGAAGGGGGAGTATTTACTCAAGAAATACTCCCCCAGATGAAAATTCTATGAGCTCTTTTGTGAGAAATATTAGAAAAGAGAAAGAAAAAGCTACTGTTAAAATTCAATCAATAATGCCAACTTGTATTGGGAAATTAAAAGATACTGATGAGTCTTGGAAGTGTAGAAAGCTTGAAGTTAGAAAGAGAAGACTTAGGAGAGTTGCACACAATCAGTTCTTCTTTGCAAAAAGAAATGCATATAGAGGTCAAAATAATCCAAAGAACTTAATCAACAAGAGGAATAAGCTCCTTGAACAGGCAAGACAACTTCATATTCATGAAATTAAAATCAAAAATGAAAAAACAATAAGAAGAAGCCTACATATCAAGCAAAGAGGAGAGTTCTTAAAAGATATTCTCAAAATTAATAGGATTGAGTTAATTACTAGAGGGGAGAAGGCTCTTAAAGAAATCGTAAAGAAAGAATTAGTAAAGGCAAAAGATACTTTAAAGATTAAAGAAGCCAAGCTTCAGAAATTTAAGAATGATAAGCATCTTGTAGCTTCTGAAATTAGTAAAAGGAGAGCAGAGTACATGAAGAATGCTGAAAGATTTATTAAGGAAATCATAGATAATCTCCGTAAGAAAGGGATAAAGAAGCTTAATATTGATTTAATTACCGAAAAAGGAAGCTTGGAAAAGGGAGTATCAATTGATGTTGAGAAAAAGGAAGTTTTAGTGAAGAATCTTGAAGTGGTAAGACATTTCATAAAGAAATCGAGTTATTCCAAATTTGTTGGTAAGTTTTCTGAAAAAAAAGAAAATCTTTCAATTGAGACAGATCCAAAGATTGAATCTAATATTGTTAAACCTTCTGAAGCTGTTTTGAAAGGAAACTGTAAAGTAATATTAACTGAAAAAAAGAAGCCAATCAGGATAATGAAATTTGATAGTAATATTAGATCTCCAATTGAGGCTAGAAGTGAATCAAAAGGATTAATAAAATACGAAAAAACGGCACTAAATATAATAAACTTTGATGAACATAAACATAATTTGGAGCAAAAACCAAAATCTGATGTCCAAATAAGATCTCCAGCTATAATTAAGGTTTCTCCTAAACTAACTAGTTTTACTAAAATGGACGGACCAAAATCTTTGGCCAATAATTCTTCAACTGAAAATCAAATTCTCAAAACTAAGACTGCTGATACTTTAAAAAAAGACACATTGTTAAGTGGTAAAGGAGATATTCCTTCCAAAGTCATTCAAAAGAATAACATCTCTTTATTGGAAAATTCACCAATTGCAAAAAGTACAAACACTTTGGTGAAGAAAGATGCAATGGCCAAAGAAATACATGCAAAAGATACCCCTAGAAAGGAAATCATTACAAAGCTGAGTTCAAAGGATTCAACTGGAGTATTGAGTAAGGATGCATTAGCTTCATATGGAAAAGCAAAAGACAACGTTTTAAAAGCATCAGAGATAAAGAAGAATCCTCCTCCAAAGAAGATAAATGATATACCAAATTCTGGAAATTCAGATCAAGATAAAGAACTCACAAAAACACTCTCAAAAAACTTCCCAAAAGCTGTAACTAAAAAGTTCGATATATTAGCCAAGACTAGTTTCTGTAAAAAAAAACTTCCAAAACAGCTGGGAGATGCAAAACCAACCGTTATTTCTAAAAAGAATATTAATGAAATTCCTTCATTGAAAGCTGTTCCTAATTCTCTTTCAAATTCATTGGAAAAAGATGATTACAACTTGTTGATTTATGACTCAGACAAATATTGGAGTAGTAAGCTCTATGACCTTTATAGAAGGATGAAAGGAGAAAGTACTCAGGCAAATATTGTTTCAAAAAGATATTTAAAAAAAGAAAGGAGAAGACTTTCCACACAAAGTGAGATTGAAAAAAGAAGAATTAAGATCTACACAAAACTAAGAATAATTAATGACGCAGATTCAAAAGGAAGAAGACACACAAGACTATTAATAAAACCAGGGAGTGTGAAAAGATATGGAATTCCAGCATTAATGAGCTATTCCTATAGAAATACAAACCAGGCTTTGAGTTCAGATACTGAGAAAAACTATTTGGTTCAGAAACTCTCTCCAAACTATACAGATAAGTCACATATTGAATACATATTGGAAGATACTAATACTTACGTTTTTGGAATACATAAGCACCATGAGCTTCTATCTATAGCTAGAAATGCTTTTAATGAGGATATTCAGTTATATAGAATGAATAAATTGTACAAATATGCTTTAAAAACTAAAATGAGCGACCTTGAACAGTTTGTCGAGGAGGTAATGGGAGAAATGATCATCAATGGAGATTTAAAGCAAGAATCAAGTGAAAATATGTTGGAGAATAACATTATGAGACTCAGATACTTGATCAATACTGACAAGGAGGAAAAACAAACTCTCTCTAGTTGTAAAAATAAAAATAATGATGAAGCTAATATACTATGGGACAAATTGGTTTCTAGACTTGATTTAAACAATGAATTGTATTCTTCCAATAAAATTTCAAATACCAAAAATCTTTGGAAAGAGACTTCTAAGTTTATTTGTGATGAAGAGATAGATCTCTTCAAGAAGATATATTATTTATCAGATTTTCAGGAACTTGAGAATACCAATATTGATGATTTATTGCTTGAAACTATATTAAAATCTATAAGAGTTCATTACGATAATCAGGATTTCAAGTTTCCCTTCATTTTTTCAAAAGAAATTGGAAATGCTAAGAATCCAGGATACCATAGGAAAGACTTTATTAGTTATGTAGGTAAATTGTCTCCTTGGACTAAAATAGCTCTTGCACAAAAGAGAAAAAAGAACAAATTAATATAATTATATAAGACAGAAAAATTAATTAATTTAATAATTCTAGCTCATTTAGTTTCTATTTAAGTGTACTGCAAAGTAACTTTCCAATGGATGAAAGGGGAACGTTTTCATTTCTTTGGAGTTCACCAACAAAAATGTTAAATAGTGCAATATCTTCATTATTAACGGACTTTTCTGATGCATCCTGACTTTGGGAACAAAGTGAAATCTCTTCAAGGCTTTTACTAGCGTCACATTGATTTCTGACCTTTAATGAAAAATCAATAGCTCCCTTAGAGAAAAGTCCATTGTTGAACTGGTTAGAATTTATAGAGTTTTCTTGATCAATATTAATTGGCTCTAGATCAGAGCAATATACGAAATTTGGATCCAAAAATTTGGAAAGCAAGGGAGAAGGATCTACTTTAAGTTTCAACGTAGAACTAGGAGGTTCAGTCTTCGAGATTTGAGCTTCATCAGATTCATGCTGCTCAATCTTGACTAGACTTAACAAGTTCAAGACTTGTAACTCTCCTTGTACTTCTTCATCTCTATCTTCTATATTTTTATTGTTTTCTGAGGCATCCACCTTGATACCTTCTTTGACATTAATAGTAGAAGACTCATCACAAAGCTGATCAGTTTTGTCTTCTGATGAATTATTCATGGAAAGCCTTCCAATCCATTTTATAACGCTATCTCTTCTCTTCTTCCTTGTTCCCATTTGCTCTTGCATAACGTCTTCTTCCTTTATGTTTTGATCATTTTCTTTATCAGAACGAATACTATTACATGTACTTAAACGACGATTAATATGAGCATCTACCTGAATAGCCTGATGGCTAGTTTCAGTTTTTTTAAGGGATATTTCAGTTTCAAGTCTTTGAGTCCTTTTTCTATAAGCATTCCACTTAATCTCCAAGTTTTGTATTTCTTTATTAAGAGCTTCTTCATCTTTTCTCAATTGTTCAAGTTCTTCTAGTAATTGTTTTCTTGCGTTCTGTAAGTTTTGTATGTCTTCTACTGTAACTTTCTTACCTAGGTATTCAGAATCAAGTTTAATATCGCTCTTGTTCATATTTTCAATGATATTCGGAATGTTGGAAGCTTTTTTCGTAAACTCTTTTTC
Organism: Cryptosporidium viatorum; assembly: GCA_004337795.1. Lineage (NCBI taxonomy): Eukaryota > Apicomplexa > Conoidasida > Eucoccidiorida > Cryptosporidiidae > Cryptosporidium > Cryptosporidium viatorum. Next base: position 43,565 of record QZWW01000031.1, read on the forward strand.
AAGTTGTCTACATTCTTCTGATAATTCTTTCATTTCAATCAATGTCGATTCAATAGCTTTTCTCAGACCTTCCTCTACCTCATTTAGAGTAGAGTTTAACTCATTTTGTTTCATATTCAACTCCTTTTCCCTTTCTGACAATCCTTCAACTACTCTAAGCTTTTCTTGCGTATTCAGAAGAGTCTCCAAACTATTTTCGAGCATATAATCCAAAGCATTCACACATTCTTGAGCGTTACAAAACGCCAGTTTCCATTTCTTCTTTCTTTCCTGTATTTCCCAGTAAAAAATTCGAAATCAAATGTATCTTGAAGGACTTTCTCAGTAAAACTCACCTTGATATCAGTCGCATTAACAAGGATATCTGAATGGTCTAAAAAGGAATTTTTCACGGGACAGCATTCCTGGACAGTTCTGGAATGATATGATTAATAATATATTTCGGACCCAACCTAAAGCTAATTCTAACTTACCTGTAAATTTCAGAAAATGATTCAGAAATCATCTCGTGTACAACGGGTTCTATATTCTGTCACTCGGTTGTTTGCTTCCCTCTCAACTGGTTTCGAAGATTTTTAAATGATTTTTTCTTTTTTTTATTATCCCTGTGTGGGCTTGCAAAATAATATATTGCAACGCGCATGTGGGCGGGAAAAAGCGTTTCCATTAAACTGTCTGGTATATTTAATAGTGGGAGGGAAAAAAGTCAGTATATAGTACAGAGACAAAGAGAAAATGGGGAATATAAATAAAAATTAAAGATTTGTGACTTTAGGAATGTTTCGCCTTGTAATGGAAAGGATAAAATAAAACTAATACCTGATACATGCATTTTGGATCATCAAAAAGTGGCGCCATCACTTCCTAGTTTTATTTCGGCATTAGGAGACTTATTAATTTGCTTAAGAAACCTAAAAGCACTGATAGTGTCTTGGATAATATCCTTGGGGTTCACTATGCAGGTGAACCTGTGAATATAAAGTTTTATATTTTTGGAGACAGAGGATGGTGATAGCAAAGGTTTAGAATTAAAGTTAGGTTTATTGGTAGAAACCTGGGGGGGAAAGTTAGTATTTCGCTTAGAATCACTATCTTTTCCAGCAAATAAATCTTTGCTACTAGTGTTTTCACAATCACAAAGGTTATCCATGTTACGATTATTTTGGTTGTACCCTTGCCTATTTTCAACATAGTTTTTGAAATCTTTCTTGATTGTAAAGGCAATACCATATATTATTGCACAGACAGTCATTTCTATTGTAAGAAGCCAATTATGAAGTTTAATGGTATAGTTTGGCTCATCTGGGTAAATACCAAAGTGGCTAAGAACAGAAAGGATGATTGATTGCCAAAAGCTCATAAAAATTATAAGCTTAATACAAAAGAATTTAAGTACTGGTCTGATGGGTGCTAGTTGTTCTGAAATTGAGATGTATAATAGGAATAAGGAGTATACTGAAAGAGAAACTGATATACTATTTAAAGCTGCAATGTAAAGATATCCTCTCTTGAATGAAAAGGATCCAGAGCCATACAACCCTATAGATTCAAGGAAAAGTGAAATAAGCGCTGAAATTGGCTTCAAAATCACAAATTGAAGGACTCCTAACTTAATAAAAGAGTAGAATCTTGCGATCTTTAGATGATGATTTACCGATTCATCTCTTTGGAGCCCGTCATTATTAATAGAAACTTCATCTAAATTATCTTTCTTCTCGCAAAAGTAGTCCGGATAAATATCCATGATATTGACTGAAATTTCTTCTTCATTTGATTCAATACTTCCAGTTGTTGAAGCCAGCCCAACAATGCTCAGAGAGTGATTAAAATGATGATGGGGCCATATTTCAGCTTTGATCTTGTTACTCTCTAATACTGATAAAATTACTTGATCGCCTCCCATATAAAAAATTAAAAGTTGCAAAAATGAGAACATTACATATCCTTCATAGCAGTCTCTTACTATATTCAATGGAGCTGCATAGTCTACAAACAAATATGATATATATGAAATTATTGCATATACTGGAATCATTGTTAAAATTCTACATATGCATAGCTGCAATTTAGGTTTACATAAGTTCAAGTACTGGTGCATAATGTTAGCCACAGAAATAATCAGTGTCAATAGCGTGGCCACACTGGAAACTACCCATTTCCATCTCATTGTTTTATTCTCAAAAGACTCGTTTTCTATTGAATTCTAAGAACATGCCAACTTGTAACTTGGTTTATCTCTTGAGTGTTTAATATTGGTTTATATCCCTTGATAATAAGAGGAATTTCCTCAATTATTTGATTTTTTTAATCTCTTATGATCCTTTGCCACTTTCCATTAATTTTTAACGTATTTTTATTTTTTATTATTACTTCTTTATTCCTTTATGCATTTTATTAAGATTGACCACGCAATGGCGCCAAATTTCTGGCGGTATGTGCATTTACTATGTTCAAGTTTAGAAATTATGAGAAAGGGGTGCGGAGAACAAATGAAACGGAGTTAGTGTGTTGCTTCCTCTCTCCATTTAAATTGTGAGAGGGACCGATTTAGATTTCAATTAGGAATATATCATATTTTTACGTATAAATGGAAGTTTTTGGTGGGGATTTAATTATGTTTGTGTGCTTTTGAAAATACCCAAGGCTAATATCTAGTTAAAGATGATTTAAGGTTCAATAGTCAAATTTATTTCGAGTTAGCATAGAAGTAGGAGTTCTATATCGTTATAGAATTTTCTAATACAAAAAATAATTTTTCTATTATTATCTATTTGAAATATAATTCTTAGCGGTGTAATTAGTATTAAGTTTGATAAATGAATAAATAATAATATAAAAATATAATCTCTAGAAAAGTATATTTAAGTTATCGGGATTCTGAAAAGAGTCACAAAAATGTTGATTATTACATGGTTAAAGATAGTTTTATAGTTTACTCTGGAAACAAGTATGAATCAGGAATTAATTGAAATTCATGAAATAGAAGAATTATTGGATTTAGATTTACATGATGAACTGTTATTCAATGAAATTCGAGAAAAAGATGAATCCATGATAGATGATTTGGCTGGGATGAGTGACCATTATGAAGAGAGTGTGACAGAAGATTCTAATATTATTCAAAATTTGGAGATTATGAAGGATGAATTGATGGATTTTGGCTTGGTTAATGATGATGCAGGGATCCTTGCAGATCTTTTGAATGAGACAAGCGAAGTTGATATGAAGTTCGACGATAAAAAGTCGATCATTCAAAATAAAGTAGAAAGTATTGGAAATCATGTGAATAATTCTTTACAGAGTTTAGGAATAGATGAAAGATTGGTAAGATATTATTCAGAAAAAGGCCTAAGAAGCCTTTATGACTGGCAGTATGAGTGTATAACTCAGCCTGGGGTATTACAAGGTAGAAATTTAGTATATTCAGCTCCAACAAGTGGAGGTAAAACTTTGGTAAGTGAGTTACTAATGTATAAAAGAGTCCTTGAAGGCGGAAGAGCAGCTTTGGTAGTTTTCCCATTTGTATCTTTAGTTTCAGAGAAGAAAGATGCTTACTATAAAGCTGGAGGAGAGGTATGTGGACTTAAAATAAGTGAATTTCACTATGGAAGTAAAAGCCCACTTTTTGAAGAATTTGATATCGGTGTTGCAACTATAGAAAAGGCAAATGCATTAATTAGTTATTATATTCAACACGGTATTTTATTTAAGAAATTGGGAATTATCGTTGTGGATGAATTGCACTTACTTGGGGATGAACAAAGAGGATACATACTTGAGGTTATGCTAACAAAAGTGAGACTTTTGAGTAAGTTACAGGGAGAGGGAAGATCAATTCAAATAGTGGGAATGAGTGCAACATTGCCAAATCTGAGTGATATTGGCCTTTGGTTGGACGCAGTAGTGTACCAAAGTAATTTTCGTCCAGTTCCATTGAGGGAGCATATAGTAATCAAAGGCAAAGCATATATCAAGCCAGGAAAGGATCAAAACAAAAATACATTAGGGTCTTCCGTTGAAGATACATTAAGTAGAGTAATGGGTTGGGAATCCCACCAAATTCATTTTAAATTGGATTCAGCAGATTTTGATGTTGAGCAGATTGGATCTAACAGATGGAAATACCCAATTGTAGATATGAATGAGTTGTTGATAATAGGTTGGGAGGCTTTGAAAAAAGGAGAGAGTGTATTGGTATTTTGTCCTTCAAAGTATTCCGTTGAGTCTACAGCTTTGTTTTTTGCTAAATGTATTAAAAGACAATTTTGTGAGGGAATTGATATAGGAAGTTGTTCTAATAGGCAACATATGATGCAATGTTTAAGATCTGTAGAGAGGCAAAGGCTTATGTTAGCTGAAGAAATTAGGCAAAACTCCTCTATTTCAAAAAGAGCCACTCAAAACAATAACTGTCTTATTGAGTGTATAATCAAAGGGATAGGATTTCACCATTCTGGTTTATCTCATATAGAAAGAAGAATAGTTGAGAGAGGGTACAAAAATGGTATCTTATCTTTACTAACAGCAACTTCAACTTTAGCAGCTGGGGTAAATCTTCCTTCAAAGAGAGTTATCTTTAGGGGAATTAATATAGGAAAGTCTTTTTTAACATGCGTTGACTACAAACAAATGTCAGGGAGAGCTGGAAGAGCTGGTCAGAAAGGCGCTTTTGGGGAAAGTTTTATTCTGGTGAATGAGACTCCTTTGCAACCAGGGAAGGAAGTTAGTGAGGAGGTTGAGAATGCATTAGGACTTATTACTGCAGATATGAAACCTTTGATGAGTTCTTTCTTTACTAATACTAATGGAATTACCAGGCTAATCTTAGAAATTCTTGCAGTCCTATTTGAGCTTGATCAGAATATATCCGGAAATAATAAGGACAAGATTCCAGATAAGGGATCATATACTGGCTCAATACTGGACCTGTTGACAGAATCCACTTTAATGTCTTACCAAATTAAGCTCTACAATGACTTATCCCATGAATACCTTAAAAATATTGATGCTTTAGAAAGAGCTTTAAGTTATTTGCTTGAAAATAAGATGATAGAAAGCAGAGAAAGAAAAACAAACCAAATTTCAATAGGAGGTTATACTCTAAATTGTTGCTGTACTCAATTGGGAAAAGCTATAGTTTCTTCAGGTTTATCTCCTTCCACGGGTTTGGAGCTGTATAATGAACTCAAGAGAAACATGGAATCAACTTTCTTAGAAGATTTAACTTTTATGTCGTACTTAGTAACCCCTTTTCCTCCAAGTGAAGCTTCTAATGGATCCAAATCTACATCTAATAGCACTCAACCATTCTTTAGATTGGATTGGAAAGTCCTTTATGATAACATTAAAGAAATGCCTATTTTGGAACGTCATTCATTGATCAGACTTGGTTTTGACTTGGAACAGATTTCCTGGGCTTCTCAACTATGCGAAGATAATCTTCCACCTAAGCTTAAAGAACCAGAGTTTCTCAGAAGGCACCAAAGATTATTCGCATCACAAATTCTCAAATCAGTTTTGAGTGGATTATCAGTGGAAATTATTCTTTCAAAGTTCAAGTTTATATCTATTAGAGATCTTCAACAACTTAATACCGGTGTTTTGTCAATGTGCATTTCGTGTATATCATTTTGTCAGAATATGAATTGGTCTAATATGCAGATCATTTTTCAAAGTTACTTTAGACAACTTCAAACAATTACACTATTGGAAGAGTATTCTGGAATCTTTACAAAAGATCAAAATTTGGAGAAAAGTATCAAAAAGCTGATTTCTGGAGTGAAAGGTTTGTCAATCTTATCAGCCTTAGAGCTTAGATCAACACTTTCTGTGAAGACTCCCAACCAATTTCTAATGGTTCCAAGGAAAATTCTTACACAAAATATAAATAACAGAGTATACTTAGGAGGAATCAAAACCTTACAGTTTGTGAATCATTTTGTTAACAAAGTCTTCACTGAAATGCAAAATTCCAAGAAAGTTCCCTTCTATAATAGATCTATGGGATTTTCTAGTATTTCTCCAGATTTGCTCTTTCAAACTGTTCATACTAGTTTAGATCTTGAAAACGATGAGAACTTAAATATTTTAAATTTCAGTGAGAAGCAGTTAAATGAGATTGAAACTAATTGCATTTTAGAGGCTTTATCGGAACACAACTCATCAAACCAGCAATCCAAGCTGGATAATGATAATTGCATATCTTACATAAGCAAGGAACTGCCTGCATTAACACAATGTGATATAAGCAATTTCGACTTAGAGAATGATGACGAGATTCTAGACATGTTACAAGACGACATTCAAGACAATATTGACTTGGAAGAAAGACTTTTACTTTGGTCAACTCCACTACAGCAATCCCAAGATTGGGAGTCATAAGGTATTGGGAAACGAACCAATGTACTGAAATGATAATAGAATATTAAATATGAAAAAAAGTTAAACCCTTAAGTTCCATTATTATTATTATTATTATTATTATTATTATTTATTAATCAAAGCTATAAATCTAAATATCTAACCTTAGAAAGAATTAAGAACTTCTGGTATTTTCAATGAATTACTTATCTAGCAGAATCCTCAGGCTGTGGAATGCTAGTTTCTGTTCCAATTTCTGAGTGAGGAATGGTATTAGTTTGATTAGTTTGTGAAAGATTAACGACATTGCACGTTGAATGAATTGTAGCGATATCAGGAGTTCCATCTTCAAACATTGGGATTCCAGAGACTTGTGGGAATGGAGGAATAAGCATCTGATCAACTGGAGCACCTTTCTTAAGGAACTCTTCAAACGAGATAACTCCATTTCTAGTTACAATTGTTGTACCTGTTGATGCAAATCTAACCTTTCCAATTTGAGGAGTGGAGTTTACACTTAACGCAGGATCTGCTCCATTATCAGTTGATTGGGGAGCTGAGCAACAGTTCAAGATCGATGTAGAAGGAGCTGCTGCATCACTTTGAGGCAATACTACAGATGGTGGTGCAACCATAGATGCATATTGAGGCATTGGGATATTTTGATCTGACATAGTTACTTCTAATTGAACTCCTATATTTAATATATATTTAAAAAAATTTTGTTATATAACAATTCTTCCTGCTTGATTTCATACAAGTTCTACTACCCTTTGATTATTTTTTAAGGGTTACCTGTATTTGGTTATACAAAAAACTATAAGTTACTTTCTTGCTCTGAGTTTTTATGTTTTAGCTAACTAGAAAATCACTAGTTTGACTTTCTGATAAACTAGCTTTCTGTTGCTGTTTCCTTGTTTTCGGCTTTACACATCTACCCCATTATTATACATGGGAAAGACATACAACCACGTATCCCAAGGATTCCAACCAATAATATTAATATGGAAATGCAACTGCGCGCCTTTGCGTAAATTTAAGAAAACTGTGAGAAAGAATAATAATAAACGCAGAAAAAATGATAGAAATTGGAGCAATTAGTAGCAAAAAAAAAAAAAAAAAATTAGTATTTTGGGTTTAGATTAATATCTTAGAATAGATGTATAAAACTTGGGATGCTTAACCCAAATCGTAATATAGCAGTTCATTGCTCACACTAAGTTAATTCGTTTAAAGAGAGAAAAGAACGAGTGCTTCGTTGAATTCAACACAGTGATTTGGTCCTTTTTTATTTGAGTTTTTAGCTTTTGTACTTAATTTATCAAAAAAAAATTAGTTTTTTTTTTGTGTGCAGACATTTTACTCGATCCCAAATCTTGGTATAATCTAACTGTATTGATTAAAAAAGTTGGCGGGAAAATGATTCACCCAAATTTATTATAGCTTAACTTTGGGATGAATAAAGTAATTTTGATAGTGTTATATTGAATTTTGAATACAATAATAAGTACTATTAAAATAATTAAATAAATTTTAACAGATATATTATAATATAGAAATCTGACCAGTACATCAGCTTGCCTTGATAGCTCAGTTGGGAGAGCGTGAGACTGAAGATCTTAAGGTCCCCGTTTCGATCACGGGTCAAGGCACTTTTTTTAGCCCAAGCGCAGATTTTTAGAAATAGTAAAGCCTGCCATTATTTTTCTTTAATTTTAGAATAGAGTTTGCTTATTAGAAGTATTTATTTAATTAACATTTAACATTAATTAATTAATTAACCTGAGCTATATATAGTAAATAAAAAATAGTAATCAGTAAAAAGATTGAATGTTATTAGTTGAACTGAATCTCGTAAAAAGACTCAGAAATACTTAATTTCAGAATGGAAATTAACCAGAGAAAACATGTAGAAATGGCCAAACGCTTGGAGGAGCGCAAAGAAGAAGTAAATAATGAACCGTCCTTATCTCATAAGAATTTTGAATTTTCATCTCCCAAATCATTCAAGACAAAAAGTGGATTACCTTTGAAGCCAATTTTCCTCTCGTTTTTTCTTTTTGTAGTTGGTATTTTTTTCTTTTATATGGGAACGACTTTGTTCCTTTCAAAAAAGTATTCTGATTCAACACCATCTTTGCTTTTGGGAATACTTTGCATTATTCCAGGGAGTTATTATTCCTTTTCAATATTACAAATTTTACGTGGAGTATCAGGATATTCTTTTGAACAATTAGATATTTCCTAATATCATAATATCCTGACATATTTTGCAAAAGTGATTTATTTCCTATTAATTTTAGTTGCCATAAAAAGTAATATTCAAAAAGCACATTTACTTAATTTGGTCAATGTTAAAGTTGATATATTTTTCAAAGTAAGGTAATTGCGTGTATTGTTCCAAATCAACAAAAGGAATATCTCCATTTTCAATCCCATTTTCAATTTCAGAAAGACTATTGACATTATTAATTATTTCATTAGAAGAGAGTCTTTCGAGTTTTTGTCCAATTGAAAATATTGAATTGGAGGTTTTTTTTCCAAAACCAAGAAAACCACTATTCACTCTCTCAAAAGATGGGCAATTTTTCAAAGGATCAACAGTGACTGGGCTATCTCTTCTTTCAAATGGAAAAAGCTCTAAAGAACCTGAATTTGTAGGAGTAAAAGAATTACTTGCACTCCATCCCATTTCATGGCTCATTCTATAATGTTCAATAGTTTTCTCAAGATCACCTACAGGCGAAGAATAGTTGTAAAGTTGTTTTGTATCCACTAATGAATTTGTTCCTTGATTCATAACTTCTGGGTTTGAGTAATAAGCTGTTGGATATTCTGGTATAAAGCTTGGAGCTCCCATATTTGTAATATTTTCACCAAAGTTCAAGGCTGACCTACATGGCATTCTTTTATGCCTATACATAATGGAGAATTCATTAAGTGGTTCCGGACATTTGGATTCTTTTTTCTCACCTTGATTCACATCTATTATTTGGTTCATTTCACCTTAATGTTTTTTTTTTTTTAAATTAGTTTCAATTTTAAACAAGAATGATAGGATTAATCTATAGTATATTTATTTTAAAGTTTCCCCCCTATTTTACAATTTCAATACTCCATCATCTATTTATTCTGTAAAACTATTATTCAAATAAAAGAATCCTGTTTTCAAACTTAAAGCAAAAACTATTTATGATAGTACGTATTCTCAATTTCACTTATATTCACAGTAATTAGTGATTCTTTTTAAATTCTTTCTTTTTATCCTTGCTTTATTTTTAAATGCATAATTTTTCTTATATTTAGATCCGTACGTTAAAATGATTTCTTTAAAGGTACCCGATATTATCATTTATCTATTATATAAAATCAGGCGCGCATAGACATTACGTGGCCAGATTTATAATTCATAACAATAAAATATGTTAATAAATGTAAAATATTTAGTTTGTGTAAATATTGAGGCGCCATTAGATAGATACTGAGGGGTTTTAGTGGCTTAGTGTGGTAGATGGATATTATTGATTTTGATTGAGCTTATTAGCTGCATGTAAATGTTGTAGGACACATCAGTATTTGCATTTTGTATTAAAATAAAATGCAAGTATTCTTGTGGAAAAGGTTCAAAAATCTCTCACTTCCTTTCCACAATATGTCTCTGCACATGCTTTGAATATGGCACTATATTATGATTATTGCAGGAATCGAAGTATGTATTCTTAAGAAAGTTAGTGGCAAAATGTTTTATTTCGAGATTTTGTATAATCACTGATTTCTTTCTTTCAGTCAGTTTATTGTGGTGTATTTTTGTAGCTGACTGCGAATGCATTAACAGACTATAATATTAATATCATGGTATTGCTGTTTTTTTTTCTTCATTCTTATTAAGGCTAATCTTTACGGATGTATATGGATATCATTACATTTCTCCCTTAATAACTAAACACCATATTAATTAATATGGACGGTCCAACTAATTTTACAAGTTATTATGTTTATAGTTAGTTTAAATTCGGTTCTTGCAGTTATTCTCTATTTGTATTTGTGAGTTTTGAATTCTGGTCAATTGGACTGAGTGAATATTTAAAGAAGACCATTTTCTTCTATTTGTGAACATATGAAGCCTTCTATCTAAACGGAGTAATGACATCTAAATATTATTCTGAGAAGATATTAAGATATACGTATTTCAGTTATTGTGCACTTGGAACAAATTGCACTTTCTAATTTGCTGTAAACATCGTTTGATCCAATAGATTTATTCAATCGTACATTCTACTTGGAAAATTTAGTAAAATAAGGCATTTTGAAGCAAGTATTAAAGAAGTTAAATGAATACAGTTAACTTTTGATAAAGCCTATTTATTATAATATGATTTTATAGTATAATTCATGCACAATTCATTAAGTTTTACATGCATGCATGACACATGGCTTAAGTTTTAAGGAGATACGTGTTAAAGCGGTAATAAGCATTAGAAATATATGCATGCGCTTATTATTATATTATTCTGGTTCAATGCTTTACTTGTAAAAGAATTTGATATTTTCTGATTAATTATGAGTTTTGGTGGCAGCGAGGAAACTTTGAGTGAAGCCGTCCCACCACTGAGTATACTCTTATGAAGTTGAGTGAGTAAAAGATGATTGAGTTTCGTGAGTTTGATTTGTTTTTCATAGTCAATTTTAAGTGTTGTAATTTGTTTGAGTAAATAACTTTTGTTTTTAATAGTCCTCTACTCGTTGAATTTGCTTTTAGAACTAGAAGTTTGCTTATATTGAGGAGAGAAACGAGTTTACCACTGGAGATGTGGAGATAAATGAATAAAAAAATAGAAAAATTATTACTCCTATGATTCAATAACAAAACTTAGTGTCGAGCTAAAATAAGGAAAAATTGGGTGGTAGCAAAACATTATTGTTGTCCCAACAGCAATAAATAATAGCTAATTATTATTTATATTCATTATAATTATATTAAATAGAATGATAATATATTAGTGGGTCACTATAAATTACTGCTGAGGAGGGAATTGGTATGGAAATTGCTGACGTTGATTAGGAGGGTATTGGATTTGATTAATATTAGCTCCATTGAGAAGATGTTGCGGAGGTTGTTGTGGAGGATTAAAAGGTATAGGTGTTTTGCCTGGGATATGTGCAGTATTGCCAGAGTTCAACATATGAGGAGACATCCCAACACCCTGTGGGAGTGGGAATGCTGCATAAGAATTAGCCAAGGGGATCATTTGAGGAATCACACCAGGTTGAGGTTGCGGTAACATGTGGTATGGAGGGATTGCAGGATGCGATGGCAATCCATCGGATGCGACATCTTCAGGATCGTTTGTACCATACATTGGTGGAGGCATCGATAGTAGAGGAGCACTAGTTGGAGCAGATCCAGGACCTCCCATCATGAAAGGTGGTTGTGATTGAGGTGGAATAGGTGGGATGGACTGGTTGAGCATGTTTTCATCATACATCATTCCAGGGTGGAATGGAATCTCAACAAGCTTTTCAACATATCTTGGGACAACAAAAGGTACTTCAACATCTTTGTAATATGGGACTTGACGATAAACTTTTTGTGGGACTTCCAAAAGACGTTCTTCAATAACTGGACGAGAAAGCTCGACGATTCTTTCAACAATATATGGCTTTGGAACTGGGACGATTCTTGGAGGATAGGCAATAGGAACCTCAACAGGAACCTCAACAAATTTGACACCTTGAGGAACTTCAATGACTTTCTCTTCAACAGTTGCTGTATAGCGAGGAATTTCAACTTCCCTAACAACATCTTTTGGGACCGGGATAATCTTTTCAACTACGACCTTTTGTGGTACTTCTACAAACTTATGCTCATATTGAATTTGTGGAACCTCGATAATTCTCTCTTGTACTTCTCTTCTTGCAACAATAACTTCACGTTCTTCAAGAACTGGAGCCGCAACAAACTTCTCAGGAATCTGGTTTCTTACATTATCTGGCAATGGAATTGGACCTAAACTAGTCATTACATAGGGTTGCCCTGCCTTGACAAGCTCCTCAGCTTTTTTTGAAAGGGTCGCCTTGATAGACGCCATAGTTCTTACATCTGGCTCATTTGAGAACTGTGGAGGTAAACTATATGAGGATGATGGTGGTTGCTGAGAGGCTGAAATATCTTCAGATACTGGTACCTCTGCCATTTCTCTTTAATATCTTTAATTTACTCCTTTTGCGGCACTTGAATATATATATTGATTTTCAATAAATTCTAAAATACTAAATATCTGCAATTTTAAGATACTTGGGTATTATTTGAACTATCCTTGCAAGTTCTCAGGTCAATTGATGCTGATCTAGATTTAATTTACTACTTTATTTATTTTTTCATTAAATCCATCAAGATCTCACACAGAATCTCTTTATAAACAATCTACCTGTTTTATATATGCAAACCTAAAACCATCTTTTATTTTTTTTCATTATACGTATTCTTCACTTCATTTCATATACCCCCTAGTTAATATATTTTACATGTTCCCACTCTATACGCACATGCCCGCCACGTCTACTCGCCCGCCACAATGCTCACACGGCCCCGCCAGTTTATGGCGCCTAAAATGCAAATAGTTAATTAGTAACTAAGTAACTTATAAGGAAATCATACAGTAAATAATTAGATTATATTACAGGTAGGGGCAATAATATATAAAAATTGCCGGCGTTGGATTAAAAATGAAATAATTTTAAGAGGACCGACCCGGATTTGAACCAGGGACCAGACGATCTGCAGTCGCCTGCTCTACCACTGAGCTATCGATCCGTGCACATACGCACTGCTTTTAATTTAATATTAATATTATAAAGAGTATATTTTAGTGCGGATAAATATGAATTGATTAAATACATTTTATTTCTAATTTTTTAAGTTAATTTAAGTCCGTATCAAACAAATAAAATTATTTATTTTAAATAAAATAGATAAATAAAATTCAACTATAAAAATGTAGTAGGAATCAAATCTCTTTGTATTATGAAATTCAAATATTCATTATTTTTGAATTTATAGACTTATTTTGTTTTGCCCGGTATTAGTTTGGCATTTTAATATTTGGTATTATAATATTTATTTAAATATTAATATAGATAAATATATATATTTACATTTGTATTTTACTTATTTATTTAATTTAATATTATAAGAATTTACAAAAAATTTAAAACTTGAGTATAACAAGTATGTATATATTCTAAGTCAATAATTCAAAATATATATCTACAGATTGCATTTTTTTTATCATGACTGACTTTACTAGAGAACCTTTTCCAGGCAGAGTATTTGAAGATCTTGGTGGAGCTTTTAGTATGGGTTGCATTGGCGGATTTATTACAAATTTTTTCAAAGGTATGAAGTACTCCTCAACCAAGATGGAGATGTTTTCGAATGGCATGCTTTTTGCCAAAAGAGCAGCTCCTTCTCTTGGTACAAGCTTTGCCTTATGGGGCGGAACATTTTCTTGTTTTGATTGTCTTATGGGCAAATTGAGAGGCAAGGAGGACCATTGGAATGCAATTTTTTCAGGAACAGCAACTGGCGGCCTACTAGCCATTAGAGGAGGTCTTAAGACTTCATTGAAAAGTGCAATGGTTGGAGGAATCCTTTTAACTATTATTGAATCAGTTTCTATTGGCATTAACAGAAAGACAATTCAAACACCAAGACAACAATTTAAAGAATACCAAAGGTTTGTTCAGATGTCCGAAAATCGAGAAAAAAATTCAAGATCTAATTTAAACCTTCCAGAGTTCAAGTAGTCCTTTTGTGATACTCTGAATCTCTATATATATTTACACATAACTAGCTAAAGTTTGATTTTTATATAAGGGTTATTAATTATTATAGCTTTCCTTTAGTAACTTTCTCATTGGAAATGTTTTGTTTTCTTAATTTCTGATTTCTTTCTTGGTTTAAATTTTATTCATATTTTTGATCTATTCCTAGTCTAATATATATTGTCACGATTATTATTTAACAACTAGTCATAAATTAATAACAGCAAAAATTCCCATTAAAAGGAATGCAAAATTAGTAAATTAACCATAAGGTTAATCTACCTGTTACATTAATGAATTTTTCCATAAAACATTTAAAGCTTTGAGTTGTGGACTTAAATAAGAAAAACCTCATTTTTTTTTTCAAATTCAAATTTGTGCGGGGAAAGGCGGGCTACTTGTGGACTAATATTGAGTAAATAATAAAGACCATAAAGGTACGGAACAGATTTTGAAACATGTTAAAACAAAAAAACATGCGAATTTGAAAATATTTAAAAGATTAAGTGAATAAATAATAAAAATTGATCACATATTTGAGATATTTGTTAGAAAAGGTTATCGTTTAAAAATAACAAAACAGGAATGAGTTTGCTATCAATTCAGAAACCCCAGAGTGTGTTGGAATTAGGAATAGCAGAGATTGAGAATTCGACTAGGAAGTTAGTAGAAAATGAAACTCGAAAATTTGAAGCATATATTGATATCTTGAGGGATCAGATTATGGGTATGGGAGAATTGGAGCATGAGAATGAAATCTTACAAGAAGAGGTTGCAAGAATAACTGAACAATTAAGCTTGAGAGAATTGGATATGGAGTCCAAGGAAAAGAAGATTTTCGAACTTGAAAAATTTGCACGAGATTCTCAGGATATGAATAAAGATTATGAAAAGGAGTTGAGTGAGCTTACAAGGGAAAAGAATGATTTAAAGACTCAATTAAATGAGATGAATATTCAGATTGAAAAGTTAATGAATGAAAGAATTACCTCTGGAAAAATAATTCAGGGTAGCGATGAGAAACAAAGCGTATTAAAAAGCAAATCCAAGAAAAGAACACAAGGAGAACATGGAGATGAGAATGTTTCAACTAACAAAGTTTCCCTAGAAGCTCCTACTTTGAAGAAGAGTCGTTTAAGGCGTCCACAAAACGAAGATACTTCAGAATCTAAAAAGAGTATTAGTAAGGATACTGAGTCTATTGTCCCAAATGAGAAGTTGAGTAAGGAAGAAAATCCTTTGAAAGATGTATTAGGCAAGACTAATTTGGGCAGATTAAGAGCACCTTTACTTAGGAATCGTGTTGTGAAAGCAGCAGAAGCTGCAAGTCCAGATGTTGAGAATGCTCCCGAGTTGAAGACTCTTGAGAAAGAAAAATCTGGGTCAATGAAATTGAATAAACCATCATCATCCGTAGAATCAAAGAAATCAGGTAAAAAGACGAGTAAAGTGGCAAAAATTGCTAAGATTCCTCACTATGACGAGAACATATTAAATTCTATGAAGGTTGTTGAGTTAAAGGATGTTTGTGGTAAGCTTCAATTGGAGATAAATCAGAGGGCAAGAAAGTCAGATCTGATTCAATTAATTCTCTCTTTTCAAAGTGAATAGCGTCATCTTTAAATTAGTATTTTACTTAGCTGAGTATAAATGGAAGCCAATCACTTCCAAGAATCTATGAGAGTGAATAAGCAAGGGTATGCGTATGGCACACCTTCGCCTAAAAAGGAACAAAGTTTAGAGGGGAACAAGTTGAGAAAAGATATTTTCTACATGATTCATTACAAGCTTTTCCAGAAAGGAGCGGAATGAAGCAGGGAATAAAGAATCCTTATAGCTTAGCAATTAAGTAACAAGAATGAAATGAAGCCAAAATTACCTAAGATTTAGATATTCTAGGATACATAATCTTCAAAGAAAAGGTACTAAAGTTACATAAAAACTCTTCATTACCTAAGAAAGAACTCCAGAAGCAGTGATGCATACGGACTTGGTTGGTTTTCCATTTTGAGAACCACATTTCTCAATGCTCTTTACTACTTCCATACCTTCCAAAACCTTACCAAATACAACATGCTTTCCATCTAACCATGGACATGGAACAGTGGTAATAAAGAATTGGGATCCATTAGTGTTTGGACCAGCATTAGCCATAGAAAGAAGGAATGGTGCATCGTGAGTGTAAACGAAGTTTTCATCTCTGAATTTGGAGCCATATATTGACTCACCACCAGTACCGTCACCGCGAGTAAAATCACCACCTTGGATCATGAATTGGGGAATAATACGATGGAAGAATGATCCAGTGTAGCAGAGAGGCTTTCCTGATTGTCCCATTCCTTTCTCTCCAGTGCAGAGTGCTCTGAAGTTTTCAGCTGTGATTGGTACTTTATCTGCAAACAACTCCATAGTGATGCGACCAGCCGGAGCTTGACCGATTGTGATATCAAAGTATACAACTGGGTTCGGCATTCTTGATAAAATTAAGAAAAGAAATTGTCTAAAATTCAAAAAATTTGACAAGGATTAGTTTTTTATAAAAAAAATAGAATAACTAAAAATTATAGAGAGACATGAGTTGAATTTATTTGTTTGTGTATTTTTCCCCTAGTAGTACAATTATTATTATTAGTATAGTAGTACTACTGTAACAGCCTCCGCCTCTAATGCACTTTAATTTTTATTAATTCAAAATTTGAAATATATAAAGAATTCTACCCCCCACTATACGTAATCTGGCGCTCAGAGGCGCCAATAAATTAGCGCTCATTTGGTATTTAAGTCTGCATGTTACTTTGTGGGATTTTGAATATTAAGTGAAAATGATTAAAGTTAAATGGATCTAACAGAAAGTTATTCAAATTCACGAATACCAAATTCATCACTACTGGATTCATACAGACTTATATAGTTTTGATTAATATATGGTTGGTTTGGATTCGGAGATTCGGGATGATCACTTTCTAGGGAGTCGTTATGATTGGATGGTTGGATAATTTGTATATTTTGATCGCATTGTCTTGGTATTTCATCATAATTGTTGGCGCGTTCGTCAAGATGGTTATCATTTTCAGTATCAGACGAAGTGTCAAGATTAATTAGTTGTGGATGGGAAGAAAAATTTTCTTGGATGGTTGGAATTTCTTGTGCTGGAGAAGTTTCTTGGATGGTTAGAATTTCTTGTAATGGAGAGATTTTTTGGGTGTGTGAAGTGTTTTCAATGGGTGAAATTTCTTGAGTTGGAGGAATTTCATGTATGTGTGAGACTTTCATACAATTCTGATTATTTTGAATTGGTTGAATTTCCTGAATAGGGTGGAGAGCTTGCTTCTCTTGGACGCCTTTTATCTGCGGAGTTTCAACAGTTTGAGACTCCGGTTGGGATAATTCATATTTGGAAGAGTTATCGGGAGAGTATTCCTCAAGGCGACTATAAAAGGCATCATTCCGAGGGTCTTCATCAATACTACTAACCTTGCTTGGCTTGCTTGTATCAGAGTTTAGAATGTGTTTAACAACAGGACTAACCAGTATATCTTGCATCTGCTTAACCAATGAAGATGACTCCTGAATGTATTTCTCGTCTGTTTCAGAAAGAAAGGAGGACTGTTCAATGAGTTTGGAACAAATGACAACCCATCTCTGTATAATTTCAGATGAAAGATATATATGGTTTCCAGTTATGGCTTCTTGATATTTCTTATTTAGGTTAGAAAGACAATCAAACTCGAAGTAAGAGTTCCATTTTGGATTATGACAGTTTTGTGGGAAGTTGGAATCCAATTTGATAACTTTTTCTCTCAAATTTGTGGCAAAAGAATGACAACAAGAACTTTCATGATAAGCTTTGTTAGTATGAAACTTTAGTTCTATAATGATAGGCCTAGTAGAGTCTTTAGGGACCTGGATTAACTCTTCATTTTGATAAAACGAAACTGGAGATTTCTCAAAAAGGAAATCGTATCCTAGGACCAAAACTAGACATTCTGAATATTCGAGTTTACTTAATTTATCTGAAACGTATTCTGGGAGAGTACCCTGATTTCCAAAAATGAGTTTACCATTACAATCTACAATGTGACTTATAGCAGGCATATATAACCAATATGCTACATTACCTTGTAAAGTGGAGTCGGATATGATTTCATCTGAAGATGAGGAGGTTTTGGAGGGGTTCTTAGCTTGGAAGACTCCATTTTGTTGAGTTTTCTGGCAAACCTCTAAAACCAACATAGTAGAATCGAATAACATCACATTTGTATTATTGAATACAAAGTCAATATTAATATATGGCTTTTCAATTTTCCAATTCATAGTTTCTCGTCTAAGTCCTTTAGTATTTAAAGGGATTGGGATAAATGATGAAACTAGATTTCTTCCTCTTTGAGATATCATATTTTGTTCCTTAATAGAGTTATTTTCAAAAATGTGTTTAAAAACATCATCTTCAAATATGATCTTAGTTCCCAGAATTGGGTACACCAAAGAGTTATAACATTGGTAGTTAAATGATATGGGATTTCTATAACTTCCTATAAACATATCAGAAGGGCCTACAACTGTAATATGAGTACTATAACTTTTTAAAAATTTGACAATGGATTCAACAATAGCCAATAAATTAATACTTGGAGACCATTCATGAAGAATTTCTGCAGTAAAGCTGCGCCCATCACTTAGACTTGGGAAACAAAATGTACCTGGAAAAGTAATATCTGGGGGACTAAATGGAAAGTCTTTATATAATATTATTTGTACAGGGATTTCATTAGTAAGAAAGTTATCCACATCTTCTATCATAATTGAAATATCAATTAGAACATAATTCTTCCTATTTTCCTTATCATACATAGTTACATTGTTGACATGAAAGTGACAATATTGTGTATGACAATGGTTATTTTCAAATGTTATAGTATCTCTGCATTTTTCCAATTTGCATTGGTTTAACTTAAGTTGTTCTATTTCATTTTTAATTCGATTTTTGTGAATATCATCTAATCCCGTTTCTGGGTTCCTACTTCCTTTAAATATAGAAACACCAGTATTGATTAAACCATATAAGCCATTAATCATATCTGATTTTACTATTCCTAATTTGATCAAATGAACAAAGTATCTCAGTTGAGCTGCAAGACTAGTTAGGTATTAATCTAATGGCTTAGTTCTTATCATGAAAAGTTTCTATACCACCCACAAATTTTTTTTTACTTGTTAAATCAAATTTTATTATTCGGTTTTCGCGTTTTTTTTTCTCCTCATCATCACTGCATGGGCCTTCTTGGCGCCAAATTGAAGAAAGTTTTTTAAATGATTAAAGCAATTAATGCAAAAATTAATTAGGTAGTGACTAATAATTAGTTATTTATTCACAGCAACAAGAAATGATTTAACTTGTTGAAGTTTTCTCACGGTTTAATATATTTTAGAAGAGAATGACGATTAGAAGTTAGTGGTTGAGAGGTGAAGTAAGTACAATGCAACAATAAATAGGACTTTATAAAAAATGGGACAGAAAGTTAAAAAAAAAAGCTTAAAAATGGTAACCATTTACCTCTATTTGTGGTCAATTGTTAATTGTATCCCTAATAATGTTTAATTTCTGATTTAGTGCAAAAACTTGATTTTCAAGTTTGGATACAAGTTCCAAGTTTTGATCTTTGTCCATATTTTCTTGGATTTTATTCACAGTTTGCTCCAACTCAAGCTTCCTGATTTCTTTCTGATACTTGTCTATCATCGCGTTTTTTTCTTGAATTTGCTCACTCTTTATTAACAATTCTTTACCGATTTCTTTAAGTTGATTAAGTAGTAATTTATTCTCAGTCATAAGTCTATTCATTTTAGGGCATTCCTGAAAGAGAGAATGGTTAATTAATGATAAATATTAGAATATGAAGATGTTAAGTTAGCGTTTAGAGATATTTTATTCTGATAAAAAAATTGGACTTACTTTTTGCTGAGCAAAATCGATATTTTTATAGTTTGCAAAGAGCATTCCCTTAATTTCATCGGTCATTTCCTTTTGTAAAACGAGAAATTTTCTTTCTATATCGTCAAATTCCATATTAGAATTTTGTTTCATGAATAGTTTAACTTTCTCCATCTGCTTATTCCATGTATTTATTACAGGCAAATGAATAGAAGATTCGTCCATCTTCATGCCTTGTATTTCAAAGATGTAAAAAGTAGTACAACGTTGAATTAACTACTGGTTTGCAATTGACATTAATATTAATAAAATAAAATTTAATTAATAAATCAAAGATTTGTCCAATTTAATATTAGCTCGAAAAATAGGAAAATAACTAAGAAATTTAGTATGGGCTGGGTTTCAGCATAAAATTAATCAATAAGATATCCAGCACAATAGTGAACTATAAGCTATAGTAAATAACTACGTAAACAGGTATTGCAATTAATTAAAAAACACTAAAAATACAAAAAGTTCAGAAATAAGGAAAAACAGGTGTTATATAATAAATTTGCTTTGCCTGCATTTCGCATGCAAAACATTCATTTTAATAATATTTTTAACCTTTGTTTAATATCCTGGAAATTCTCTAATATTTCTTTTTGTGTTTTAATGAAAAGTAAAATTAAAAGTTAGGGTATTCTGGAACATTAAAGTAATTATGGTTTTGTTGGTCTTGAAAATTTCGAATTTGCATTTTCCCCACATTTCTTTATTTCATTTATACCTCTAAGGGGCTATTCTTAATAATTATTATTAGTATTACTTCAAGGCGGGCAACCAACTTACAATTTTTTCATTCTCGGAATTTTGTCTATGTGGTGCCGCCACAAAATGGTTTACCGCCACCAACAAAGCAATTTAGCACAGTTGCCCGCCAAAACACTTGTAAACGTTTTGATAAATGAAAAAGAATTAGTGGTTATTAGAGGAAATTTAGAGAAAGACAACATATAGAACTTTTTTTTTTCTCTGAAGAAGACTAGTAAATACAGAGTAAAGAAAGATATAATACCAAAACTGGTATGTACCTGTAGGTGTACCTGAGACAAGAAGTCTAGAGAGTTTTAATAAAAGGGTGTAATTTAGGTCGAGTCTCAAGAAATTGAAATGGAGGATTCATTAATATTACAGATTTTGGACATTTATGCCAAGTTAATAATTGTTGTTTCTCCGTTCGGAGCGATTTTCTTTATATTGATGGGAGTTTTAATGCTCAGGTCTACATTGATTATGGAAGGAATTGCTGTAGGATCAGAGAATTACTCAGATTCTACGCTTGCCTCATTAATAGCAGGAGCTAACTTTTTGGTGATTCTGATTGCAGCTCTTATTTATAGATCTTATAGAACAAAATCAGCTGCTAAAAAAGCAGCTAGTGCACAAGTAAATCAAGAAAACGGATATAACTACTTTACGGGCAACAACGAGGGTGTAGTCATCTCAAGCTCGGCATAGCTATCTTAGTGGAAATAACTAGGTTACTATATTCATACTTTTATTTTTTCTTTATTTATTAATTGATAGGCGTATATTAACAATTCATATTTGTGGAACTTATAGAAACAAAGGTTTTTTTTTTCTTAATCGAATACCTTTAAGATTAATTACCTAATACTTAACCTAACTTTCCTGAGTACTAATCCAGTATTGAGAATTATGGAAAAAAAGAGTCTATGAGTAACATACAGTTCTTCCTTTAATTAACTTTTTATTTTCCATTCTGATTTGTCTTTTAGTCTTTTTTTTCTCTCTATCAAACGAATTAGTTACGTTATTGTTTGATATGGATGATTTTAGCATTGCAATGTCATCATCAGAGTTTTCGTCAATGCTATCATGAATACTAACTTTACCAAGTGATTCAGTTAATTTATTAGGATCAGTATCTATTATATTCTTAGTATTGGAAGGTGGGATGTGACAGTATAACAATTTTCCAGACCAGTAATCTCTTAGAATCATTCTACCAGCTTTACTCCAGTCAGGAATTGCTCCTTTTCCTTGTTGAAACAAATGCCTAGTTTCACAAAGCTTGTTAAGAAATTGAGAAGAATCAAATATTCTTGGTACTTGATATTCAATTCCATCAAAATAAGTTTTATAAAGTTGTGCAGAGATTCTTTCTCCAATTAGTTGAATTGTATCCAGAAAGTTACCTCTAAAGTGATCAATAGGAGTGACTCCGTTAATTAGAAGATGTTCTTTTGTGCTTGTAAATGAAGGCATAACTAGACCTGGACAGTCACATAAAGTAATGAAGTTTTGATCTTCTTCTTTATCATCTAAATGCGAAAGCTTTAATCTAAGAGTTTGTAGATGTTTAGTTTTACCTGGAGTTCTGCTTATTGAAGACTTTTGGCTTCCAAAAAGAGCATTAACAATAGAAGATTTCCCGACATTTGGGAATCCTACCATACCTATTGTCAACTCTCCTGGATTCAGCGGGTCCAATTTTACAGAGTTGAAAATTTCGGAGTCAGTTTTAGCTTTTGATTCACTATTTGAACCACTATTTGAAATATTTTCATCATCTTCATCATCTTCGTCATCTTGTTCATCATCGTCTTCACTTCCTTCATCATAATCATCATCATCTACTTCATCTTCATCATCAACATCTTCATCTTCATCATCAACATCTTCATCTTCATCATCAACATCTTCATCTTCATCCTCACTATTTACTTTTTCATTGCAGCTTCTGATGTTTTGATGATTTTTCATATCATCACTTTGAACGATGGCATTGGTGGTTTCATTGATTTCTTCACTATTGTCTTCTTTTTCGCTTAGGTATCTTTGTTTAGAGGCTTCGTAAACTTCAGAGGCAAGTACGTAAAGCTTATACATTAATTGGTGAGTTGAAAGTACATCAAAATCATTAATATTTTTCAAATTAAAGTCCTCAGATATGTGAGATCCAAGATTTTCTCTTTTATTAATTTCATTTAGAGCAGAGAAAAAGTAAATTTTGAGATTTGGAGCATTGTTTTTAAAGTATTGAATCCATTGCTTTCTCAAATCCAAAGTAAGAAAATCAGCCTTGTTGAAAAGTAAAACTACTTTCTTTAAGGGATCTATTTCATTAATATATCTTTCCAAATCAATATTTCTGAAAAACAAAGGATCTCTACTATCAATAATCTCAACAACTACATGGCTTCTTTCAATTGTTCTCCATAATTGTCTCCAAAACTCTAAATTCTTCTCGAATGGAGTCACAAATAATCCTGTTGACTCTTCCTCATCTGCTATTGACTTTCTCCACGTTAGAAATGCTTCTTTTTCTAAGTTATCCAAATACTCCATATTGGGAGCTTTTCTAGTTTTGCAATTTGGTCCTACTAATATCATTGGACGTCTAGGTATTGGTAAATTAATTACTTTCCCATCAATTAATTTCTCTTTTCTTAAAACCAAATTTCTGTTGGATGTATTCACTTCATGCGAAGATATAATTTTTATCACCTTTTCTTCCTCGAAATTTTCTTGTGCTCTGAGAGATGTTGATAAATATTCATCCAAATCTGTCATTTCTATAATACTTTTATTATTCAATTTATTATAGTTATCACAAATAACATCCAACAAATGTTCTTTATCATTAGATATACCTTCAAACTTTTTTTGAGAAGAGTTCCATATTGCTTTACCTAGTTGGCCCTGATTTATTCCCTTCTTTTTTGAAATGAACTTTTTTCCACCACCTCCCATTTTTACTCAAATAAAGACTCTTCAGTGGTATTCAAAAATCTATGATATTTTATATTCCAACACCTTATTCTTTTTCTATTGGTTACTAATAAAACTCCTTATTTCTAATTTCTAATTATTTTTTCAGATATATTACCTATTGTAAAAATGACAATTATTAATTAATGTGCCGCCAATTACAAAATAACTAGTGGTAAATATTCAAAAATTACTCGTTTGTTTTTTCCTCCCAGTTTATACATTCAAAGGTTTTTCCGTAAATAACTTAAAAAATTATCTCATATACACAATTTTGTTCTTTTTAAATACTTGATTTTTTTCCTCTCCAATGCTTCCACATATTATTTTACATGTAATGTAACTCCGGTACGTAATTACTTGCATTGCATGAATATTTGCGAATGCAAATTTTTTAAAGTAAATAGATTTGCATGCAATATAAATAATTATGTAATTAGCCTGAATAAAAAAAACTAAATTAATTGTAATTTTTTCTAATAATAAATAACTAGTAATTCTACAGCATTTAAATATTTATATATTAATCTAAATCTGTGGAAGAATTTTATTAAAAAAACATATATTAAATTTTAAATGCAATTTGATCAAAGAAAAAAAGTTTATTTAATATAAATTCATGTGGACAACTGTGCATGCAAATTGGAAAATATTGTTTGCAGTATATTTGACATGAAAAAAGTAGCGGGTAAATAAAATGAGAAGAGAAGAATGAGATTTCTTTCATCAATATACAAAATAGTGAAGATTGGAAAGTTATAGTATTAATGAGGTGAAATAATAAGTTTTTTCTTTTTTTTTTTTTACTTTCATTTTTAAAATGATAAATATACAAATTGGTGCCAAAAAGTTTATTAAATATTTACCCCTCATAATCGGAAAATTGTTTGCATAGCAATATATAATGAAATAAAGAGGGAAAACCAAACAATATAGTAAATTGTAAAGGTTGGTAAATTTTTACTGATTTAGCTGCCTTGATATTTGGCATTTTAATACAATATATGGATTTACATATCAACAAAGAAGGATAGAGGCAGAGAAAGTATAATTAAGAAAGAGGCTTAAATTAAAGAAACGATATAATTCTATTAATATTAAAGTTAGACTTTATTAACTGAATTGCAAAATTTCATAATGAATTTTGGTGGAAATATTAAACCTTTTGGAGGATTTGGAATGGACGATATGAATGAATCTGGTGGGTTTATGATTGAAGGGAATGACAATTCTCTGCAAAATGGTAATGAGAGAAAACAAAATGCAAGTAATGAGCAGAAATTAGCACCATTAAAAGTTGGTATGATTCTTCGATCATACAGTAACTTTGTAACACTAAGCAGATTTCAACTTTTTGACAAGGATATTAACTTATTCAAGTTAGTAGGATTTGTTCGAAATGTTGAGCACGATGATTATCCACAAAGGTTACGTTTTTATTTGGATGATGGTTCAGGATTAATTCTAATAGACTGGCTTGTAGATAATACAGGAACAAAGTATAAGCAAGATTTGGTGAATTCTATTCACGAAGGATGCTTTGTAAAGATTTTTGGGGAATTGACTTTGATGGTATCAGAACCATCAGTAAGAGCTTTTGTAGTACGCCCATTAGTATGTACTGATGAGATTTCGTTACATGATATTGACGTTGCAAGTTATATTGTAAGAAGTATGTATGGTAATTCTAATGATTCCGAGAAAGTACAAGTTTCTGATTCTAACATAGTAATTAACAAACAAGGACCAATTAATCATGGAAATATGGGAGATAACGTAAAGGATTCGAATCAAAATATAGTATCTTCAATGTTTAACTTGAGCGGACAATTTGGAAGTAATAACAGCAATCATGCTAATAATAACAATGAAGCTGGCTTTAATAATTACGGAGGTAATTGTAATAACTATAGTAACGAACAAAATATCCCAATGAATAAACCACCAATTAGAGTGGTTTCAGCTATTGCACCAAAGTCTAATCATTTTAATTCAGGAGCTGGAGTTCAAAGTAACCCTCTAAAGTTGAGGGAAATTATTTCCTCCATATTAGACCAAGCATCAAATGAAGTTAACCCAGAAATGACTATTGATAGTATCTTTAGTTCTTTAATTTCAAAGGATGTTCACGCCACACATGATGATATTAGGAATCAGCTCAAGAATTTGGTTGGAGAGGCGAAAGTTTATCAGACTAATCCTCACACTTGGAGAGCCACTGGCTATTAAAATTTGTGTTAAAGTATTCATTTACAAGAATTTTTGGATACAATAAGGAGTTATATAATCAAGAAATTATTTGAACAAACTATAGAAAATGGGAATTATTACTGTTATCTAAGTATTCTCAAATATGCAAATTATAAAACAATTTTGTATTAATTTATTATTCTTAATACAAATAGAATATTAAAAGAGTGAGAGAACATTAAATTAAAATATTTGTGAAGTTATTCATTGTTTTCATTACCCAAAGTCTATTTAATGCATTAAGGTTTAGTTCTCTCTCCCGCCCCCCTCCCCCAGAAGGCATCAAGCACATTCTTGCGCTCAATGAAAGTTTACTTTGAAGAAAATTGATTTGGCAACTATTTTGGTAACATGCAGAAAACGAGAATCAGTAAAAATATTAGAATTTGAATTCAATGAAAAAGGATTCAGAGAAGGTTGGGGGTTTTGAATTGACATGGTGGAGATCCAGAGGAGTAGAAGAGATCATTTCAAGCTCAGAGCAAATGCTAATGGATGATACAAGGCTATCAACAGGATCAGATATTGTAGATAAAGTTTTTAACGGAGGAATTCCAAAAAGAATATTGTTTGAAATAACGGTGAGTGATTTCTGAATTCGCCTTTTATTTCCATTAACTTATCAGTTCATTTTTATTATCTTCTTCATTTATAGGGAGAAGCAGGAACTGGAAAAACTCAGTGGTGTTTGACGCTGATAGCTTCAGTTTTAATAAGGAATTTGGATTTTACTAAAGCTATGGAAGAGCTTTATAATGATATTGGGATTGTTTGCGTAATATACACAGAAAATGGAGTATTTTCCAATGGAAGATTGACTGAAATTCTCAAATCAAAATTAGAATTTGAGTATTTGCGAGCAAATTCAAAAGACCAATTAGATAATGATGAAAATAATTCTCTCGACATTTTATGCAAGAAATTAATGAATTATGTTAAAGTCTATAAAATTAATACTTTGGAAGATTTGAATGTTTTTCTACAAAGAGTTATACCTGCTATTTGCTTAAATCATAAAATTGATGCAATATTCATTGACTCCATTACAAACTTATACCGTTCAAAAGTTTCCTTTTCAGAAAATAGTTCAATATCTACAAGTCTAATACAATTTTCAAATGCATTCAAGAGAATTTCAGTGGATCAAGATTCTTGGTTGATTGTAACTAATCAAACTACAACGGAAATTAATGAATTACATATAACTGGGAGTAATGCGTTTAGAAATAAACAAAAACCAAGTTTAGGTCTTATTTGGTCAAATTCTATTAACTGGAGAATATTCCTTTCAAAAAGAATATCCCCTTGTTTGGGAAAAGACCTAAACATATCATACAGAGAATTAAGAGTTGAGCTTTCATCTGAGATTCCAAAAATTAAGTAAGTTGAATAATATTTCTCTACGTTATATAATAATAATAATAATAATAAAACTAAAAATAAATAAAAAAACTCCGAATAATTCTTAACTAATTAACTAACTTGTTCTATATTCCTACTTAAACAGACTACCTTTTTGTATTCAGAAGAGAGGAATCACTGATGGAGAAATGGATAGCTGCTAACTACTGGTTGATTAAATAATAATATTTATCTTTTTTTGAATTTGACTTGCTTGGCAAGAATTGGAATTATGGAAGAAGTGAGTTGAAGAAAAAGGATAATCAGATAATATATGTGAATTTTAAAGGGTATCCAAGCAATTATACCAAATATATGAGGTTTATTCATTGAAAAAATCTCATTCAAAACATTGAATGCAATCAAATAAATCATCCATGCTTGTAGCTTTTCACCGATTTTGATGCTTAAAGGATAATAGCTACTTCCAATATTACTGCTTGTTCTTAAGCTCATTATCAATGGATAAGCGTATCCAAATACCATGCATCCAATCAAGTTTACTATAAAAGAAGGAAACAGCAAAATAATCCATTGTGGAATTTGACCTATCAAGATAATTGCAACCAGAATCCAGTATTTGAATTTGCTTGATTTATTCATCATATTTTCCCCAATTAATAAGCAATAAGCTACCCAACTTTCTGGAAGCCATCCAATTATTGCATTATTGTCCAATAAATTTGCAATTATCTTAATTTGGCTTGAAGCTTTTCCTTCACCCTCTTTCTCTATATTACCACCAGTGTTACCACTATTACCAGAATTTAAGGAAAGATTTGGCATTGTATTACTATGTAGTAGTTCTGACTTAACGGAAGATCTTCTCCTGACCTTTTTATCACTCGCTGCAGTGATTTCTTCAAATTCATCGTTAATGGACGGAAGTGACCTTGTAATATTCTTGGGATTTAAGCTCATAAATAGGTTTGGGGAGCTATTAAAAGCATCATTTTGATTATAAACATTGCTGAATAAAGATATTCCAAACAAGTTATTTGAGAGCCAGTCAATTATTGCTATGATATAATTTCTTGATAACATTGATAGTGATGGGTATTCATAAATTACTAGATTCTTTCCAGAAGATTGAAATTCTTTAACTGAATGACTCTGATTACAACCGTTTTCGTCATTACTTTCGTCTAATTGGTTATTAATTCTTTCATCTTGATCATCTTCTTCTCCGTCATTATCATTATCTTCCTCATCATCACCTTGATCATCATCTTGTTCACAATCTTCGTGATCATCAAGTCTTTGAAAACAGTTACTAGAACCAATGTCAATATTAATCCTAGAATCTTTGAATAATATTGACAAGCAACTATCATTTTCTCGAATAAACTTTATTTGAAGTAATATATTCAGTACAACAATTGAAATGAGTAAATACTTCCAGTTCATATTAATAGTTAATAAGAGAATATACTTTATTATATTAGTTGGAAATTTGAGAATAAATGCAACAGGCTGTATTATAACATATACAGGTTTATATTTACTTGCGAGAAAAATTAGTTTTAAATTTGAACTTGAAAAGTTATTAATAGTATCCAATATTAATATATTTACTACTTTAAAATATTTTATTATAATGCTTGAAATATATTTAATACTACTTCCAAGGATGTAATTCTTTAGAAAAAAGTAAATAAGCCACAAATTAAAGTAGTCTACCCAACATTGAATTGCTTTAATCTGTATGATTTCTTTTGCCATTGAACTTTTTGAATTTAATAATGTTAGGGAATTATTTGATTTTCCTGATGAAAGTGATATTTTGTATCTACTTGCAATTCTACAGGAAATTGTTTCTAGTAAATTTAAAATAATGTCAGTATTGTTATATTTCTCAAGTAATGAAATAACTTTGTAAATTGTTGTATTTTTAGGTTGGTAATCTCCATATAAAGAATTGTAAACTGAAGTAATAGCTTTAATTATAGGCATCCAAAGTATCCAAGTACGTATTAAAATGGCTTCAAAATAGAATTTAGGAACAATAATACATAAAGGCAAGTAAATTGTGAAAATAAAAATCAAATATGGAGATAATATATAAAGTAAATGATTTATTAAAATTGACCATTTCATATGGTAATGCCTTCTCAATCTTTTTATTGACCTATATAACTTGATAATCACATATATTAATATATATACAATGATTATTGTTATTAGAATGTATATCTTTTGTTGCAAAGTAACCAAATCAGTAATTTTGCATATGAACTTATATGTATTTTTAAAAAAGAAAATCAAATAAGAATTAAATTGAAAGATCCAGGCCAATAATGAGGTTAAGAACAAAATGAGATTGATGGAAAGTTCGATTAGGATTTCTGAAACTTGTTTAATTGATTGGAAAAGCTTAATAAAGCGGAAAAATAGCACATCTTCCTTGGATGCATTTGCACCTAAATCTTTAAAGTTATTCATTAACACAAAATAATTTAACGATTTGTTGACTAAGGAAATTAGATTTTCTTGACTAATTATATTCTTTTATTTTAATTTTCCTAAAAGGATTTATAGATTTAATCCAAGATTTACTCAAAATGTCCTTTCCAACAAATTTAGTAGATTCAAGTTATCATTAAATTGTGGGCCATAGATATATTATATTAAATCTGAATTTACTCGGCAGTTAACAGAAATTTCATCCAATTATAAATAAATAAATTTATTATATACACGTAATTATTTAAACAGTATGGCTTATTTTGTAGAGTTTGCGCGGTACATGTGCAATGAATTTTTTTTTTTTTTTCACGTAAGCGAGGAAGAAAAATAAATGGCATGTGGGGAAATTGCATTAAAAATTGACACACAGAAAAATTAAATTAATATAATTATAAAAAAAAAAAAAATTAAAATCAATTTTTCTTTTTTATTTTCTCCCAAATCAACTTGATTAAAGGTAGTTATATCTTCCCACATTTATAAATTTAAGAATTCACAAAACAAGTACTCCGTATTATCCTGAATTAATGATTTTGGAGTGCTACGTTTAATTGAGTATACACAAATATATTAAGTAAAATGGCAAAAAAAAAAAATTAAATAACAGAAATTAATAAACTATTTTTATTACTTTCAAATTTTATAAAATAACTTCAAATTGACAAATCAAATACAGGTATTATATAAGAGAAAGTCTGGAAATAAATTAAAGAAACAGGCTATTTCAACCATATATTTATTATATGAAATATATTTGTATATATATTGATATATATAAATATTAATTATATCCACATGCATGCAAGCATGTAATATTATTTGCATGCAGTATATCTGACAATGATAAGCACATGGCTGGTAATATTTTTGGTCCATTTAATATTTTCAACAACTTTTATAACAACATTTGCATTAGGAATTTTAATTAATGCAAGAATTAGACAATATGCATTAATTTGGATGACATGGTGTTTATGGTTATTGGGTTCATTTCTATTTTCATTTGGGAGGGTAATGCTGGGATTATATCATATATTTAGAATATCAATAAATATATTTCTATTTATATGGTCTAGTTTATTATTAAGATTAAGTTTATGGATTAGAAGTTTCCATACAGCAAGAGATGAACTATATTACAGGTTGGAGCAATCAAATAGTTATGATGAATGGTTCAGCATTGGCACTAAATTGGATGAGATTTGTGGTGGAAATGAATGGAGAGCAATTGAAGAGACTGATGATTACCAGTGGATTTATTTAAAGGAGTATATAATTAGGTTGAAAGAAGCAAGAAAAAATAACAATTTGAAGAAATTGGTATTTTTATTAAGATGGTGTTGTGATAGGAATTTTGCGTCAATATCAAAGCAAGCATTATATAATAAAGCGTTTTCTGGTACAAAGATTCTAATAGATGAGTTTGAGGAGGAGATTGAGAATGTATTAAAATTTTTGACAATTTGTTCAAAATCTCCAGAACTTTCAATAGAGCTTGAGAATGCCTTAAGTGATAGAAATGCATATAAACTTTCTTCAGATCAGGATTCAAGATCAAATTCAATAGAAAGATTGATTAGCTTTTCAAAGCAATCAAGTATTTATTCAAGTAGTTCAATATTCAATAAGGAAATAGAAGATAATTCAATGAATTTTAGCATGGAAGATGATAATGAACATTTGGATTTTGACGATATAGAGAAGCTTTTGGGAGAAGAAAAAGAGAATTCGAACAGTGATTCAGTTAAGGAAGAGACAAAAAGTTTTTACTTGATTGATAATGAACAAGAATTTTCAAGTACAGGAAGAATGAATATTAATAAGTCATCTGGTTCATCCAGTAGAATATCTTTAAAAAATAGAGATTTAATAAATACTTCAATTTCTTCTTTATCAGAGTTTAAGATAGAGAATATGGCCAAGAATGTTTCTATTCAGACATGTGAAAAGTGTTTGTCAAATAATGAAGAAAATAAAACAAATCAAGATGAATTAAATTCTGGTGTTACGAGAGATTGTTATTGTAAGGAACATGATACTGATTTACAAGTGATTGATAATGGGTTTGATATTGCTAGGGATGGAAACAATAGATGGAATTCTTATTGGGGATGTTACTATGGAAATAGAGCAGGAAAGAATTTTACAAGTCAATGTAGTTTTGAAACAGGTACTGGTTCATTTCTAACATTTTCAAAAAATGAAGGCACATTAGCAAGTAATAGCTTAATTCATTATTTAGAACTTCTAGGGCATTCAACAGGAAAAACTGCTTTATGCTTAAGTGGAGGAGGAGCTTTAGCAATGTATCATTTGGGTGTTGTTAAAGTTTTATTAGAACAGAATATAATGCCAAAAATAATCAATGGTACAAGTGGTGGTTCAATTGTTGCAGCTTTACTTGCAACAAAAAGTAACGAAGAGGTTTTAAATGAATATATTAAACCAACAGTTTCAAATATGCATGGTCATCGTTGGTTTCCTCCTTTATTAGATCAGATCCGTCATTTCTTAGTAAAAGGTTATATGATAGATCCAAAAGAATTTATTAAAACTTGCCAGTCCTACTTTAAAAATTATACATTCTACGAAGCATATAAATTAACAGGAAGGATTGTAACAATAACAGTGAGTCCAACTCATGTTACTGCAGAATTTACTGAGCCATTAGTTTTAAATTGTATTACTACTCCAGATATATTACTTTGGAGTGCAGTTGCAGCTTCTTGTGCATTACCAGGATTAATGCCAGTAGCAGAATTATTTGCAAAAGAAAATCATACCAATAAAATAATCCGATATTTTCCTCCAGGAATGAAATGGATGGATGGATCAATTTCTCAAGATATACCACATAAAGAGTTATCAACATTATTTAATGTACGACAATTCATTGTATCACAAGTAAATCCGCACCATGTACCTTTTGTTTCAGTAAATCCAATTAATACAAGTATAATTCATCCAGAACGCACATTTTTACATAATGTTTTAAATTGGTTAACTTTGGACATTAAATATAGGTATACTAAATTAGCAAAATTGAAATTAATTCCAAAGTTATTTGGAAAAGATGTTAGCAATTTTTGGATGTTACAAGAAATTGAAGGTCATGTTACAATTACTCCGAGAATATCCCTTTTTGACTGGTATAGATGTATTAATCATCCATCATATGATGATATGCTTCACTTTATAACTGAAGGTGAAAGGAGAACATGGCCGTATGTTATGAGAATTAAGCATATGAATTTTCTGGAAAAAACGATCAAGGACACCATTCGTAATATTAAGTGTGGTTCCAGGAGAAAATAATTTTTGAGTGAATAACTATTCTTTTACGTAAATATAATCATTTTCATCAAAATGTTGTAATGATTATTATTTTATTTTTTGACTAATTATTCCATGTTAAAATTACCCTAAGAATTCATTGGGCGGCATGTGTGGGGCGGCGACTATTATTAATGACGTGTCAATTTATTAAAAAAATCAAAAATTTGCATGTAAAATGACGTCAGAGAGATATAGTCTCATGCAAATTTGTAAACTTTGTGAATTTAAATATTTTTATTAGTTTTAGTATTATAACTTGGGTTTATAAGTTGTGTAATTTTTTTTTTTTGAATTGTTGTATAAATATATAATAATTATTATTATTTGGTAAGTGAAATTATGGAAATGAGTTAAAGAAACAAGCTTTTCTACTTTTTGTTTATTTGATCGGATGAATAATCTCAAATATTTTGCTACGAATTCGTCAAACAATAAATAACCAACTTCTGCAAGTATATACTTTATTTATAATTTAAAATTGCAAATAAATGAGTTAATGGGATAATTTTATTTAACTTAATAACGGAACCAATTTTAAAGTTGCAATACAAAAAAAAATGGGTGCATATATTATTAACTAAAAAAAGCATTTAAATATGAAATGTGGAAATATTAAGAAAACTATAGGAATTATAACAAAGTTAAAAAAACATTCAATCAATTAAAATAAATCAAATTTAACTAAAACCTTAGAAGAAAAATACTAAGTTGAGTTAATGGATTAATTGTAACTAATAATAATAATAATAAAGTTAAAGTGATCCATACTAGTATTAATGTCAAAATGACATGGCGCCAAGATATACAAAAACTAAAAATTCATACAAGTCAAATAACTCTGAAATTATTACTTCATATTATTATTACTAAAAAAAATAGTCGAGTAAAGTTGCAGATATATATGAAAAGAGAAAAACAGGTTTGAAATAAAGTCTTTTTCTGAGATTTTGAATTTTGAAGAAATTTAATGAATAGGTTAAGATCTCCAAGTATTCAGAATTCATAGAATATAAGGCTCATAAGAGAACATTTGAGCATAGCTAAACAAAAAAAAGCAAGTAATATGAGAAATGAATATTGAATCAAAAGATAGGTGGGTTTTGCTTGGAGGGATAGGTTCTGAATGCGATGAGCTTTTGTTGAATAAAATAGGATATTCATTTTGGGTGAGTGATTTGAATAATTTAATACACGAGTCAGGAAAAGAAAAAGATTCTAGAAATGAAGTCTACTCTTTTAAAGAAAGTATTTTGGCAAGCCTATTAAAAATTTGTGATGGAGTTAAATTTGATTCTTATGTTGAAGTTGAAAGCACATTTAGTAAAGAGTTAATAAATTTGTTTCCTCAAATAGGGTTAGAAGAAGAAGAAGAAAAAAGTGGAATAAGAAGGGTAAAGATATATTTATGGTACAATTTTGGGATGAATTTTCTTACAAGTTATAATTGCAAGAGAGGAATTTTAACATTAAGTAATAGTGGAATTAGTTATGAAGTTATATCCCATTTGAAAAGTACATTTTCATTAGACTTGGATGGAAGAAGGAAATCTCTTTTGGATTTATTCACGAAGCTACTGATTCAAGGAGACTTATTTTCGGATCTGATCTCATCAATGAGTTTAGATTCCCAGAATCTATCGGAGATTGAAGAAAAAGGTCGAGCTGGAAATAAAATAATCCAAAGTTTTTGTTATTCAAAATGCAAAGTACTGAATTGTCTTGAACATTTGGAGTTTACTTCAGATTTGGTAAATGGATTATCCATCAGAAATGTGATGAATTATTTGAGTAAAGAATTACTTTCTATGAATGGCTTTGATAAAAATCAACATGAAAACGAAAAGGCTGATATTATTGCATCTATTTTAAGAAACCAAGGATATATCCATCAATATTTGAACATCAAGATTCCAATAGAAATTTTGTGGAATATTTTTGACTTTTTGGATGATAATTCTCTTGCTCAAACTTCTACCTTAAGTAAGTCATTCACATACATTTGGCTGGCATACCATAGAAATAACTTACTTCCTCATCAAAGAAGATCAGTAACTTGGCTATTAGAACGTGAATCACCTTCTGGAGTTGGTCATTGGTTATTTGAAAGTCCTATCAGATATTTAACTTCTTCTGAAGATATATTTAAGTATCTATCAATATGGCATTATTTAAGGATAAAAGATGTTTCTCAAGCTGTTGATTCTGAAAATTTGGAAAAGATTATATGGGATCACAACCAAAACTATTTAGTAGGGATCAAAATCCATCCCAAATTTTTGAGTTCAAGTATTTCTCATAATGCTTTTCAAAGTAACTCCTCTATTGCTTTATATTTAAATCATACAAATAAAATAATTCATTTGGGTTTTTGTCCAAAATCTCAAAAAGAATTCAATAATCAAGAATATTCTCAAACTAGAGGAGGAATCTTTTGTGACGAGCCAGGACTTGGAAAAACTCTTACAGTATTATCATTAATAAGTAAAACTTCCAACAAAGTTTCTAATATTCAAAAAGATTCTGCAACTTCTTATTTTGAATATCCTCTTGGAGTCAAAGATTTACTTTATAAAATTAACCAGCCAGAATTGGGAATTTACTTTATGATTAGTCATCAAATTTCACCTATTAAGCTAATTAATATATCTAAACAGCATGAAAACATCCTAAAATATCCATATCAAAATAATTGTATATGCAAAGATTCAGATCTTATTTCAACTGGAGCCACTTTGATTATTGTACCAAATCATCTTATCCAACATTGGATTGAAGAAATTAAAAAGTGGTACAAAACTGATATTATCACTACTAATAATGACATTAATCATTCTAACAACTCTATATCAGCAACCAGAAAAAGAATATATCCACAAAACTCTAGAAGTCTTTATTTTAATCACGGTATTCTCATCTACTTATTTGATGATCCATCCAAAGATGAAGTATTTGAACCATATATTCTAGCTCAAGCTAAAGTGGTGATATTATCTTATAGAATGCTTACTAAACAATTTCAATTATGTAAGATTAAACAAAAATACAAGAGAGCTTCTGTCACAAATACTAAAAAAGAAAATGATATTAACAAAGACAATGAATATGATTTGAAAGATCCCTTATTTAGACAAGAAATGAGTCCAATTCTAAGAATTAAATGGCTTAGACTAATTGTTGATGAAGGACATAACATTGGTAATTCTGAAATATCCTCAACTCTTTATCAACAATTCATATTCAAAATAAAATCTGAATTTAAATGGATTATGTCCGGTACACCTTTACCAATTTCTATTATAAAATCACTTAACACAAATATTCCAAATATTCTCAAATTCTTACAATTGCCAATAATTTGTGATAAAACACTTAATTATGAACAAGAATCTACTAGAAACTCCAGAAGATCTTATAATGGTCATAATGATATTTCAAATTTAAAATCTATACAACAATTATCACAAATCAATTTTTGTAATAATTCAAATAATTACTCAATTTTAAAACTTTCTAGTAAATCATCTATTCATGGAAAACTTTCTCCTATTGGAATCTTTACAATATTTACTCAAATTGGGTCAATTATTGTATTAAATCAAAAAAATCAATGCTTACGTAATTATCTCCCTAATTTAATTGGTCCTATTAAAAAAGTTATTCAACCTTTTATTAATAATGAATTTTATATATATAATATTATCAGTGAATTAACTCAAAGAAATCTATTTTGTACATATTTCAGCCAAGATAATATTGATTCTTTATTACATCCTAGTAATGTTAATTATCGTCAAGAAGTTATTTGGAATTTAAGATTTGCTTCTATACTTGGATTTACTATGAATATTAAAGATTTTATTTTGGATGATAATAAATTACAATTAATTAGAAATATGAATCTATCAATTCCATATATTTCAGTATCCATTAAAGACATTCAAGAATTAAGATTAATGCTTGAAAATAAACATCCAAATTATGAAAATGATCATTTTTATCAAATAGAATCACCTTCCAGAATGGAATTTGTATTGGATTATTTTACTAATATAAAATTATCTTCCCCACAATCTATCAATTCTATTAATAATCACGAACAAGATTTAATATCAGAAAAATTATCTTTCAGTTATTATTATTGTGACTCATGTAATGAAATACTTTTATTTCCATTAATTATTCCATGTCCTAAATTACACTTGGTTTGTACTTATTGTATTATGGAAAAACATGGATATATTCCAATACAAGTTGATCTTAATTTTTCAAATACTATTTGTAATAATTCTAAAAAGAAATTATACTGGCCTAAAAGAGGACCCATAAAATTTTGTATTGTTTGTGGAGAAGATATTCAAATCAATTCAGATTTTTTTGATAGACTTCAAGTACCTATTCAAATTTCTCATATTGAATTAAAAAATAATAATTCTCTTTTAAGTTCAAGTCCAAGTTCATATTTAAATTCAAGTTCAAATTCAAATTCAAACTCAAACTTGAAAGAATTTAATCATATGATTCCATTATTTAATTTCCCATTAATAACTCAATTAAGAATTTTACTAACTAAAAATTATAAATCTAATGAAATTGAAAAAAACATATTGGAATTATACCAAAAATTCACAGATATTACTGTTAATAATATTAATAATTACCTTTATAATTATATTCATTCTTTTGGTAATTCATTATCACCTTTTATTGATGTTTATCAAAATATTCCATTTATTTCAATTGGATTAATTTCTTTATCAAGTTCAAAATTGAGATATATTCTACATTGTATTTTAAAAGATATTGAAGATAATCCAAAGATTAAAATTATGATTGTTTCGAGTTTATGGCAACAATTGGACTTTTTATATTATACTTTAACTATTTTATTTAATATAGGAACTTGTAGATATTATCCACATATACCCAAATCAGAATTACAAAAATCCATTTCAAATTTCAAGAAAGATTATGATAATCAAGAAACTAATAATAATTTTCCAGTATTATTATTAAGTATTGATATTGGATCTCATGGTCTTGATTTATCTTGTGTTTCTAATATATATATTTTAGATCCAATTTCTGATGAATCTATTGAAAATCAAACAATTTCCAGAGCATATCGAATAAGATCAAATATTATTTCATCCTCTTCATTTGTTAAAGTTAAATATTGTTTAATTCAAGATACTTTTGAAGATATACTTTATGATTATATTCAATATAAGAGATTTATTTTTCAAAATAAAAATACAAAAACATCATCTTTAATGTTAAATAACTTTTTAAAAGAAGATGATCTTGATAAAATAAAAAGATCCAGTAAAAGAAGGAAGAGAAGCTCAATATCATCATCTTCTTGTGGTGGTAACTCTCATATTAGAAAAAATATGAATTTAGATTCCAATATTAAAATGAATAAAGATGATATGATTAATATTAATAGTAATAATTTGGATTCAGATTTAGATCCAAATAATATAAATAAACCAGAATTCAATTTTCTAGATCTTGATCCTACACAATTATTACTTAGAATCTTTCTAAAATAATTATATAGGAATAATATATTATCTTTATCTTATCTTTTTGAATCTACCTCTTGATGCTATTCTTACCTTTGTATTAAGCTTATCTTCCATTTCATACATTTCTTGAATCTTTTTATTATTATATCTAACATGCTCCAAA
Source organism: Cryptosporidium viatorum (assembly GCA_004337795.1). Taxonomy (NCBI): domain Eukaryota; phylum Apicomplexa; class Conoidasida; order Eucoccidiorida; family Cryptosporidiidae; genus Cryptosporidium; species Cryptosporidium viatorum. The sequence continues at coordinate 82,602 of QZWW01000031.1, forward strand.
AATTCTTCACGATCTTTTTCTGAATATTTAAGAAAACCAAAATCTTCTTTTCTTGATCTTAATTGATTTTCATATTTACTCCTATCACTCACTAATCTTTGTTGTATTCTTCTTCCTCCACGTACTGCTGCTAATCCTCTAATATAACCTCTAGATTTTGAGCCAACAAGATGAATATTTCCTTCACCAATAGTTTTATAAGGTGATATATGACTTTGTATTGGAAACTGATTCATACTTTCTTTGATCATTCTTTGTCCTTGAATAAAACTATAATATTCTTCTTGAGGATCATCCTCTTGTTGTAAACTTTCATGTATTGGTAAAAATGATTTAGGAATTTTTGATTTTCTAGATTGAGACCCATTTAAAATCTTCCTAGATGGACTAATATTATAGTGAATCCTTTCCATATATTCTTTCTTTTTATTAACAGCATCTTGGTATTCCTTTAATGAATCATAATAACTTTTCCATGTTTTTTCAATTCCTTCTCCTCTATATAAATTTCTCTCAGGATTATATAATTCACTTAAATCATACTCAATCTTTATTTCTGGACCTGAATAAGAATTCTTACCTTGTAATAACATGGCATTTAATTCATTATCTTTAATACTATTTACAGATCCACTGGATTTTTGTAGATTTTCTGAATTACGTAAATCTTTGAAATCTTTTGAATCATCTATAAACGAAGAGATTTGACCACTTTGAGGAGATTGACAATTATTTCCTTGTCTTAGTAAATTTTGCTCATTCCTTTCATTTTTGATTTCATCATAATGGATTTCCAAATCCCTCATTAATGATTCTAAATCTTGTTCCTTGTTTTGAAAATCTGTATCATAAGATGTTTCTTCCATATATTTTTGTACTCCTATTTCATTAGTTTGATGATTCTTTTTCTCTCGATCATCTTCCCATAAAAAACGATCATCATTATCACTATTCTCATCCAACTCATCAAAATAAGCCTCCAGATTAGAATCTGCTGGTACATTTGAAATATTTCTCACCATTGCAATTCCTCTATTACTTACAATCGCTTTAATTACATTTTCCTGTCTTAGAGTAGAATTAGATAATCCTTTTGCTTTTTGAAAAAATGTTTTCTTAACATTTTCTTCTTTTGATTCATTCTTATTTAGAGAGGAATTCTCATTAAATAATAGAAGCTGATTCTTAAATGATTGAGCTATAGGTAATTCCTCCAATATCCATGGGAATTTGATTGGTATTTTATTCAAATCTGTGACAATTTGTAGTGATGAATTTAAATTTCCTTGAGATTTTTTGTTCTTTGAATTACTTGGAGTATCATCTAAATTAGAAGCATCATCTTTTTGTAATGATGTATTTGAGCCTTCCAAACTTGCAAATCTTTTACCCATTCTTCCAGCTGATGGATTTTGTCTTAATTGTCTAAATAATATAGATTCTTTATTAACTTTATCTTTACTATATACACCAAGAGCCTTTTCTTCATCAAAAGTTTGATAATCCAATTTAGTTCCAATACTTGGCAATAACTTGGATGACCAAGACGGTGCTTTTTCCATTAAATTACCATTTTCTAATTCTTGAGATAACTGAGCAAGAGGACTTCTATCAAAGATTTGTTTATTATTTTTAAAGTTACCAATTAATGGTCCAAAGTTTGCATCTACTCCAGTTCCTACAATGTCATATAATGATCCATCTCTTCTGGTATTTGACAAACCCATTGAAGTATGAGAAATTGTAGAAACAAATAATGGATATGCTGATAATTGTCTGTCCAATTGAGTTTCTCCTTTTACATGCATTGAAACATTTTCGTAATTCATTGCATATTTCTTTGATTGCATTCTATCTAAAAATTTGATAACAAATTCTGCAGCTTTTGCTTCTGTTACGAAATCTTTAAATCCAGTATCTCCATTATCTGTTTCATTACTTGCATTTCCTTCTATTATATTCCAATCCTTAATCATTCCATTTATTCCTCTCTTAATTTTTAAATCCTTCTTTTTGTTATTTTGTTTAGAATTTACTCTAGATGAATACTTTTTACTAATAACAACAGTTAAATCCTCTGTTGTGATTCTTTCACGTTTTGGAGCTTCAATTGCACCTGGTACTAATTCTAATAGTTTATAAGACTTTGGAGCTTTATGAAATGAACTTTTAACAGATTCCAACATGTTGGTTGAGGAGTTTATTGCTTTATTTATTCTATTTTGAGTTGCTATCTTCAATCTTTGAAACCCTTCTAGGGTATATAATTCTTTATCGGCTGACATTTTTTAATAATTTATTTATAATATTTAAAATTTTAATTATATGACAATTTCTAATTAATTGTTACTTAATTACAACTGCATGCAAGCTTTTGGGGTCAAGCAACAATTTCACCTTCACCAATTGTAATTTTTCTCGCTTTAATTTCTAATTGATTACTTTCACACAACCTTGAACAATTTCGTGGTTGTATTCCCTTATTACATAACATATCCATTATTCAGTCACAAATCTTACAAAATATGTCTTAATTTTGACAAAACTGTTACTTACATAACATCTTACTGCAAAATGTAATTTATGATTTTTTTTCTTATCACCCACAAACCATTTTTTGACATGATAAAATCTATTTATAATGGCGCTCGCGCCACCTCTTACGTGTCAATTTTTGAATATTAAAATGCATGCAAAACTACGTGCAGGTAGAGTTTAGTTCCGTAGTAAAAGAAAGAAAAGGAAAGGTCAATTGGTTGGAAAAAATGATGAGAGAAATTTTATTTTTGGAGGAAAAGAACCGAGATGTTTAATTGAATAATAATCAAAAGCACATTAATGAGAAAGTGATGAAGAAAAAAGTGTAAACATTACGAAATAAAAAATATATAATCATAGAAATATTGTTATAAGCCAAGTAATGTGTGGCGGGCAGTATGATAGTTTATTTTAATTAAATAACAAATAATGAAAAATGAAACAAATAGAAAGATGCGTTAATTTAAGTGAAAATACTTGTGAAGGCCAAATTCGAACGTGGATACTTTTCTAGTATTTTTCTTTTTTTGCTTTTTTTTATTTACCTGACTTCTCTTGGATTTATTTGATTTTTTTGATTCATTGTAAGTTTTGGTTATATTATTTTGTGTTCTTAAAAAATCTTCTGCTAGATTTCTGTGTTTATTAATATTAATTCCATTAGTAGATGGGGTGTCATTTTTAATTTGTTTTAATTCTTCAGAAATATCTTGACTAATTTCACCAGATTGAGTCAATATCAGATTATTCTCATAAAATTCTTCGGATGGTCTACTTTCAACTAAATTTAAGTTGATTGTACTATTAAATTCGGATTCGACTAAATCAATAACGTCATTATAAAGCTTCCAGAATGACATAAGTTGAATAGAAGAGCAAACCTTTTGAGATTTCGGAATAGTTCTATTAATTAAAGGAACATATAGAAATTCCATAAAAGGAGTATTTAATAAAGTATTGTTTTGTATATTTGTCAATTCTGTTTCATTATTAACATTTAAAAAGTATTTCATAAAATTCCCTTTAATTGATCCTAAACCTCTTCTGAATTTTCCTGATGGATTTTTTTCTGAATTATTGGATTCATCGTAATCATAATATCCAAGCTTTCCAGCTGAATTAGCACTGACCAATTTAAAATGGATATGAATCAGAAGAATAACAGATAAGTAAACAAATATCAATAAAACTCTTTTTTTAAATTTCATTACTTGAAAATAATTCTATCGTGTAGTAGGATTGAAGAAAAATATTAATCTTCAATTACCCGTACTTGAGAGCCAATTGAACTCTAATAAAAAAAAGATTAAGCCAATATTGTAAATTAATTTCAACAAAAACAATTTTATTTTTCTTAATTTTGACTCCTCTAATTTTAATACCGGTATAGGGTACCGGATTTAATGGCGCCACATTTTAACAAATTTTTGAAATAACATTTATGGAGGTAAAAAAGGGAATTGAATTTGCAAGCAAAAAATTAAAACATTGAAACCAAGTGAGTGACAAAGATTAATATTGATTCCTTGTGCGATTGATTTAGTCTATATTATTACTTGAAATTGATCTGTTAGTGTGAAGGGAATTTGAGACTTAATTTGACAAATAGAGCAGGAGAAGGAAAGGTTTGTTAAAATTAAAAAATAAATGAAAATATGTTAAAAAAAAACCAAACTAGCATTTAAAAGAAATCCGAATATGCAAAACACTTTAAGCTATTCAAAGAAGCTGACTTCTGGTTCAGGAACAAATATCTACCACGATGACAGAATCAATAGATTAAGTCAGAGACTAAATAGTATTCATAATGGGCTGGATATAGACAGATCTACAAAACATCATGATAAGTTAGCAGAAATGGAAGCTAACATGAAAAGATTTGAAGATGATATGAACAGAAAGTATGATGAAGGAATGAAAAAAGTTAATGAGTTAAAAAATACATTAATGACTTTAAAATCAGAAAATAGAGAGATATATTCATCCTACTATATGGATTACGAAGTTAAAGCTAATTCTGCAGAAAACCAAAACTACTTGAATCCAAGAAGTGACATTTTACAAGCAGAAAAGCGACTTAATGAACTACTTCAAAGTGAGATATTCAGCAGAAAGTCTATGGAACAAAGATTGATTGAAATAATTGATGAAAAAATGGAACGTCTTAGAAATGAAATTTCCAAAAAAGATTCAGAAAGAGAAGAATTAGATTCTTGTGTCAAAAGATTTGTAGAAGTAGATATTGTACGTCTTGGTAATGCAGTCAGGAATGAAGTTGACAAGTGTCAAGCTATTGAAAACAATATATTATCTCAACTCAAAGAGGAAATAAAAAAACTTAGTTCCTTAATTAATGACGAAGTTAACACAAGACAACAGTCTATTGATACTTTATTAGATCTTATGGAAAATTTGGTACAACAAATTACTATTGATACCAGGAATGAACGATCTGAGAGACAAAACTCTGAAGATACGTTACTCAAACTTCTTGAAGAATCTCTTAACAGAATTCAACTTGCTACATCAAACATTACAAAACTCTGATATTTCTTTTTTTTTTTTTTATTATTTTTATTCAATTTATTTCCTACTTTATTATACATTACAATTATTAAATATATATTATTAGTTTACAAATATTTATACCATTTAATTAATTACTAATTTTCTGTTATTAATAATGTTCTAAAACTCTACTAAATTCCTTTTATCCCTATTTACTTTTTTTAAATTCTCTATTCAATCACACCATTTCTTTTCTTATTAATATTATTCTGGCTTGGCTAATTTTGCATGTTTTGGCGGGAACTCTTATGGCTACATGTAATAATATTATTAGGGGAAAAAAAGTAGAATAATAGTAAATAATAAAAATAAAAAAAATAATAATAATAAAATAACCAAAAATAGAATAGTTATTTGTGTCAGACATTCAGAAATTAACTATTCTAGAAGGGGAAAATGGTGGTTATTGTAGACCAAACTAAAGCTAACTCCCTTTTTCTTATAATAGCAGGCCTGGGAGGAATATCCAGCGTATGCCGTTCAGATTATAATCTTCCTTTGTTTGTATTTATTTGGTGGAGCTATTTTAACTTTTCTGAGAGCCAGAAATCTCGTCAGCAAAGGTTTATTCGCAGATTTATTCTGCTCTCATGTTTGCAAGATATCATTTTTGTACTTTATTGGTCTCCCATGTGGTTTTCTATGCAGTGGAAGACCAATGAATCTTCCACTTTTGGATGTCACATACTAATAATTACTATTGCAGTTATTAACTTATTTTTAAAGCTTATTACTTTGTTTATTCTAAAAGGAGGAACAGGTTTTGCTTCAAACCAGGTTATTGTATATAACAACTACTAATTGCAATTAACCCATAAAACTAGTCCATCTTTTTAAAACCTACCAGATTACTTATTTTAGTAATTAATAGTACAAATTAGAGCTAGCAGGTTTAATTATTATTATTAGGTTTGCTTTGTAAATATATGAAGAAAATATTAAAAGTTCTCGAATAATTAAATATCTTAGTAATAAATATGTAATTAATTTAAAACCTAAAGGAAAATCAAAATTCGCATTTCCCTAAAATTCTAACAACAAATTATAATTCATCCTTAGCTCCTAGTGAAGAAAATTCTTGATTATCTTCATGATCTGGAATTGCAGTTTCGTGATCATCAGGAATCTGATCATTCTCTCCCATCTTAGAGCCAATAAGTGATTGTAACATTTTAAGAATCTCCTCCATACCTGCTAGATCACCCCCTTCTGCTCCTTCTGCCTTATCAGCAAATACATCAAACATACTTCCGCCTCTATCGTCCATATCACCAAGTCCAGAGCTACCCATTAAAGAAATTAGCCTTTGGATCATATCATCAGAGATCTCAACATCATCGTTGGAATTATGATCATCAGTTTCAAATTCATCATGATCAAATTCATTTTCTTCGTCAGATTTTTCAAATTTCTCATTTTCACCAAACAATTCGGTGCATTTTTCATTCGATAAGTGATAATCCTTGTTATCAGCTCCAACAAAAATATCGTGTGGATATTTGAAAACATCTCCATAATCTGCCAATATTGATTGAATATAAATGACATAGTTGGACCTTACAAAATCTATAGGGATTGATGAAGATTTTGAATCTTCTGGATTTGCATCTTTTCTAGTATTATATACATCTATCAACTGATGATATGCATCTGTGATTGCATCCTGTATTTCTTGGGACCTTAGTAAAAAGATAATTCTCTTAATAGATAGTTCTTTCTCACCAGACATATCAACTCCAAATATAACAAGTTTGCCAGAATCATTTGTAATAACTTCAGCATTGTCCTTTTGAATCTGATCAATTTCCTCCCTATCGATAATTCCATCACCATTTTTATCATTCTGAGATAAAAAGCTGTTAATCTTAGCAAATAGCTCTTTTGATAAACTATAGTAATTTGTCAAATAGTAATACTCTTCAACTGTCAAGTATCCATCTTTATCAGAATCTACTTCTTTGAACAATTCATGATAAAAGTTATTCAACTCCATTCCTTCTTTAGTTAAATCTTCTTTTTCAGACGTAAAATGAGCAATAAATTCTTCATTTGATAACTTCCCATCCTTATCTTTGTCCAAAATTCTAAATTCTGCTTCAACTTCTTTCAAGCTTGATCTTTCTGATACAAATTTTATCCACTTAATTAGTTCATCCTCTTCTAAAAGTCCATTTTTGTTTAAATCAATAATTCCAAGAAGGTGGTCAAATCTTTCCAAAATTATCTCCTCACTAACTGTCATTGTTTTGACCCACTCATCATACATCTTTTTATCTGAAACAAGTCTCAACAAATTGGGGTTCTCATTAGCTCCAAATACGAACCCTGCAAGAAGTGATACTGATAAAACTAGAAATGTTGTCAAAACTGAATTTAAAAAACTCATACTTTTTTCTATATTAATTTCTTCCCAATTGTATTTAACTTTATTTATTTTCTGCACAAAATTTTCTCTTAAATTTTAAAACTTATTTCCTACTAATAGCTAAAATGTTAATTACCTTTAAAAAACTTTTAGTAGCTTAGAATTTATTATTATTATTGTTATTTAATTTTACAAAGTTAAAAAAATAATAATTAATCCACTGAACCCCATTTTATTTTATCTTCTCTTCACAGTTTAACCCCTCTATTTGACAATAATATACCCATCCACAAGCAATTAATTTTATACACTCCAATGGATGGCGCCCAAACACGTAATTCAGAAAAAAAAAAGGTAATCAATAAAATTGCATGCACATGTAAAATATATAAATACAGAGTGTCGGAAGACATAAGAAAATGAATGGAAAAATAGAATTTAAAAAAATTAAAGAAGCTCTGAGATTTTCATATTACTTGTAGGTTTTATCTCAAAAACAACTTGCAGAGTAAAACATCTAATTCCTTTGTAAATAACTATTAATACTATACATCCCAACAGTCCGAGGTAATTATAATAAAATAGTTCTGAAGTAGAAGTTTCACTGATTAACTAATATTTTTTGAATCCATAAAATATTCAATTTTTCTTTTAATGTTCTTATTACTGAGGTTATCACTTAAATAAAGTCAGTGACATCAGCATTATCTATAATAGGACTAGAAGAGTCTCTTAGATTAGTATATACATTTAAGAGATCAATCCCCATGGAGTCTCCACAGTAAACAAAGTCAGAAAATGTAATTCCCATGTCATATTGTTGTTTATTTGGGCTTGTTGATATTCCTGTTGAATACTGTTTAGCTTCAGCTGAGGAGTCCAAGTCTAAATAAGAGATAGAGGAAGATGCTGAGGGAGAAGATGAAATCCCATTATCGCTTTCATTGAAATGAAGAAATTGGTCACCTCCTGTTAATGGCCAAGGTACATCACAGTTTGATAAGGATATTGAAGGATTAATAATATTTTCATTATCTTCAAAATTATAGTTGAATCCATAGTTTAAAGAGTCTGGAATTATTCCTATGTTGTCTCTAAATGTATTGTTATTGTTGCTACTGATTGTGATATTTGAGTTGCTACTACGTGAATTATTATTGTTATTGTTACTACCATATGTTTTATTGTTTGATGATACGTTGGGTCCTTTTTGAAAAGAAGAATTCTGATGGCCGCTATCATTCTGTTCTATATCCACAGTGGGAGGCATAAGTAGCATATCTAATCCCATTGATGAAGCAGGAATGTAATTCTTTTCTGGACTGATGGAGGCTGGACTAGAAACTGCTGTTGATACCAAACTGGTTGAATCTACCGAAACACGTTTATCGCAATAAGGTTCATCAAAAATACAGTCATTAACAATTTGCTTAGGAATTAGGCCTCCTCCTCTTCCTCCTCCTCCTCCTCCTCCTCGAGGACTATACTCAAGCCTGGTGGTTAAATCGGTCTTAAGATCCACTAAACCTGTTCTATAATCATGATAACCGCATTGATCTCTTTGTTCGTCTACTAGTAGAGTATTTCCTATATAGTTATTATATCTTATATCTGGAGAAAGTTCTCCAGATTCCAAAATTGGGTTTCCAATAATGTTCATGTTTCCAATCACCCCATTGGACATTAAAAGATTTGAGTTATCCAAATTAGTACAATTCACAGTTATATTGTTATTCATATTATCGTTTAAACAGTTACTGTCACTGTGACTATTATTATTATTATTACCATTGTTATTAGCAGTTTCTATGTTATTATTGCAAACATTTACTAAATTAATTGGCTCATCAATCAAAGATAAATCTGGATTCGAGCCTTCATTATATATATATAAGTTCATACCTCCAATGTTATTTGAGCTTTTCCCAGAATTATTTACTCCATTCGTATTGACCATAGTATTATTTGGGTTGATATTACTACTTGTATTGATTGAGGTTTTATTAGCAAAATTTGAATCATCCTGAAGAAGCCAAGTTGGTACAATTCCATCAGAAGCTGTTGAAATTAGCTTAGAATCCATTGTCAAAGTCGAAGGTGCAATTCCTCTAACCTTCTTCAAAAAGTATTTTTGGGCATGGGATCTAATCTGGACAAGTGTTCGAGTTTTAACTTCTTGTTGTACTAAAGTCCAATTCCTTCCAAACTTTTTCAATGCTAATACAAATCGGTTATGCTCCTCATCAGTCCATTTCCCCACATTTTGACCCAATATATACCTTTTCTTTCTATTTCCCTTTTCAAATCCTTCTTCAGTATCTTCTTCAAATTTCCTTTTGGTGTAACCACCAATTACCTCATCCTCTCCGTAGTAGCAAATCATACCATTTTCTAAATTATCAGATCCTACCGTGTAGTTCAACATTACCTTTTCCAATAATTAATAATAAAGCAATAAATGAAAGATTATATGGTGTCTGGCCTAACAACAGATCCTTTAACCTTAGATCCAAATGTTAGTTATTAGTAATATTCTTAGCGTTAAATTGTGTTTAATCCTTTGTCGATAATAATTATAGATTTCTTATTTATTTGTTTTATATTAACTTTCCAATATATGAATAACTAATGAAATAGTTTATAAGTAGCTTTGAATATAAGTTATAATATATTATATATATGAAATTATAGCATATATAATATATATATATA
>QZWW01000032.1:0-174897 GCA_004337795.1 Cryptosporidium viatorum
ATATATATATATATACATATTATTTTTAAATATTTTTATTAATAAAAAATATTTTTTTAAAGCTTGGAAGTTATTTTAATAAATAGAATTAATGCTAAGAAATACTTGAGCCAAATCCATCAAACTATTTAAAGTTTAATTGTTTTCTTTTAAGGTTTATTATTCATCATTGATTGAATTGGAGACGTGTATAGCAGAAACTTAATTTCATTAATTATTATACAAATATTATGTCAAAAAAATGGCAGATGACTATGAGATGTCCAAGAGATTTGGATATAAGGCTAATAGTAATTTGGTAATCCAAACTAACCAGAGAAGCAGAGAAAATGTACCAACAGGAGAAGCAGAAAGCTTAGCTGGGAGGATTAAGTATAAGATGGGAGATTTAGCTAATAAGCGATCAAAACCTAAAATAAAAGAGAGAAAGCAGGTAAAAAAAAAAACAAACAGGAGTATTGTCAACGAAAATGATTCTGGTAATATCTTAGATTTAGATCTACGAAATACAGCAAACTCCTATACTCCAACTACAATGGAAACAAGGCTTGCTTATGATGAATTGTTAGGAATTCTGACAGATATTCTAGGATCACAGCCAGGCAAAATATTGGAAGATATAGCTTTTGAATTGCTTATAGTACTTAAGAATGATGAATTAAAAGATGAGGAAAAACGTAAGAAATGCAAGGAAATTATTATTCAGCTAAATAATACAACATATAGTGATATAGTTGATAAGAGCAGGAGACTGGTTGATTTTACTTTAAATGTGGAAGAGATGAATGATTTTCAATATAAGCAAACTGAGGAAGCTTCTGAAGTTGCAGTAATTTTTGATGAAAGTGATTCTGAGAAAAGAAAAGACAAGCTTTCTGATGGTGATGATGATAGCGAGGATGATAGTGACAGTAACGAAAGTGATGATGAAGATGATAACGACTATGATGATGATAATAATGAATACTATAATGAAGATGATAATGATGTTACTCTGGAAATTGGAAGGGACGAAGCTGAGGATTATCTTAATGATGAGAATTATAGTCGTGATAATGATGGTAGTGAGAATCAGGAACATATTGGACATATTCGGTTGAAGAACAAAGATGAATACTTACAGGAAAATGAAGATCCTGATATGATTGAGATTTGGAAATTAGATGCTTACTGGCTACAAAGGGAACTATATTCACTTTTTCAAGATGCAGATAAATCTCTGGATATGGAAAGAGAGATTATTTCCGTTTTGAATTTAGAGGATGACCAAGAATGTGAGAATTCTCTTGTTATGATGTTTAATTACGAACATTTCGATTGGATTAAGAAGGTTTTGAAAAACAGATGGAGTATATATTTTTGTACAATACTTGGTCAGGCACCTTCAGATTCTGAAAGAGAGAAGATTATAGATAGAATGAGAAATCATCAACAAGGATCCGAAGTCTTGGATTTATTTAGTAAGTCTTCATTATGGAAGAACAAGAATTCCGACTTTTTTAAATCAATTAATAAGTATATTGAAGAGACTACAGGAGTTATGAATGATTTTGATGATGAATATAAGAATCAAGTAAGTTCCAGAAGGCCCCATGGAAGACTTTTGGATCTTGAGAGGATATACAGAGAACAGAGTTTAAATTTAAATTTAAATACAAAAGTAGTACTTCCTCAAGGATCTGAGCGTACAGAAAATGCTGATTATGATTCTATTACCATTCCTCCATCAATAAGACAAATAAAAGAAAAAACAAGATTGGTTTCTATAGAAGAACTTCCAGAGTGGAGTAGAGAGTGTTTTAGATGTGTTTCAATATCTCATTTGAATGAAATTCAAAGTAAAGTGTTTGAAACAGCTTTTAAAGATTTCGAAGAGAATTTGTTAGTTTGTGCTCCAACAGGATCAGGTAAGACCAATATTGCTATGCTTTGCATATTGAATATAATTTCACAATTTATTGAGCCTCAGAATAATGGAAAATTTATATTGGATGCTTCCAAATTCAAAATTGTATACGTATCACCAATGAAAGCTTTGGTATCAGAACAAGTTGAATCTTTAAGGATTCGACTAAGACCTCTTGGGATTCTAGTAAATGAGATGACTGGTGATACACGAATTAGTAGATCACTCATGGAAATGACCCAGGTATTCATTACCACTCCAGAGAAATTTGATGTAGTTACCCGAAAATCCACTGATGGTCTTTCTGAAAAGCTTAAGTTGATCATATTTGATGAGGTACATATGTTACACGATTCCAGGGGATCAATATTAGAAGGAATTGTTGCCAGATTTAAAAATGGTTTCACAAGATTAGTAGGATTGTCAGCAACATTACCGAACTTTATAGATGTTGCAGAATTCCTAAATGTTAATCCAAAAAGAGGACTTTATCATTTTGGTCCAGAATTTAGACCTGTTCCACTTTTACAAACATTTATTGGTATTAAAGCAAAGAAAGGATTTAAGAAGTTGCAATTAATGAACAGTATTGTTTATGATACAGTAATGAAAGATATAACAAATCATCAGATTTTGGTTTTTGTTCACTCCAGAAAAGATACAATTCATACTGCAAAATACATTCGAGATACTGCAACTGAAAGTGGTATGCTTAATTTATTCTTTTCTGGAAACAATAATGTTTCCAGAGAAATTATTTTGGATGAAGTTAATAATATTAAATCAAATAATCTTAAAGAAATATTACCTTGTGGAATTGGTATTCATCATGCAGGATTAGTAAGGTCTGATAGAAAAGTGGTTGAAGATTTATTTTCTGATGGACATATTAAAGTTTTAGTTACTACGGCAACTTTAGCTTGGGGTGTAAATTTACCAGCTCATACTGTAATCATTAAAGGTACCCAAATTTATCAACCAGAGAGAGGAGAATGGACAGAACTTTCTCCATTGGATATGTTACAAATGATTGGAAGAGGTGGAAGACCTCAATATGACAATAATGGCCATGGTATAGTGATAACAGATTTTGATCACTTAACTTACTATCTTTCTCTGTTAAATCAACAGCTTAATATAGAATCTCAACTAATCCCAAAATTACCGGATCTTATTAATGCTGAGATATCTCTTGGTAATATTCAAACTAAAAGAGATGCTCTTAATTGGATTAAAAAAACTTTCTTGTATATTCGAATAATTAGAAATCCAGGTTTGTATGGTCTTAATATCGATGAGATTATTGACAAGAACAGACAGGATAGGGATTTAACTGCTGATAATAATGATGTTTTTGAAGAAGAAAGAGATTTAGCATTTAAGAATGCAGTTGAGTCATACTTGATAAAACTGATAGATACAGCTCTTGATAGACTAGAGATTTGCAAATTAATACAATACAGTCATAAAGATGGACATATTGGATCACTATTACTAGGAAGAATTTCTTCTCATTTTTACTTATCCCCAGAAACAATTCAGGATCTTGATAAGCAATTACTCCCAAATTTGTCTGAAATACAACTTTTCAGATTATTTTCAACATGCAAAGAATTCAAATTTCTTCTTGTTAGAAGTGAAGAAAAGATTGAATTAGAAAAGCTAGTGGATAAAGTTCCAATACCTATACAAGGAGTGGGGTCCAGTAATAATGTTGACGGGAATGATAATATTGGTAATATGATTGATCTTGATACTTTCACTAAAGTTAATGTTTTACTTCAACTTTATATAACAGGCTCAAGATGGATTAATGCAAAGCTGACCCTTCTTTCAGATTTGCATTTTATTGCTCAATCTGCTCCAAGAATATTCAGAGCTATTTTTAACTTGGCCATTAAAAGAAGGTGGTCAATGTTAGCTAGAAAGGCACTTAAGATTGCAACAGTAAGTTAAAAATACTGAATAAATCATCAACTCAAGAGAAAATATGTTAATAATATGATGATAAAACGTTTAAAATTCTTGTCACTACCATTGAAATATTCATATTATTATTATATGAATTTTGAAAATAAATAAACGTTAAAATCTGATTAATCAAATTTATCATATTTTCTGAATGGTTGTATAGTTTAATTCAATAATTGTTTCTTTAATTAATTTATTCTGCAGATGATAGAAAGAAGATCTTGGGAAGCTATGCTACCTTTAAGACAATTTAAGGGTATTTCTGAAGAGGTTATTAAAAGATTGGAAAAGAAAGACATTAATTGGAATACTTATTATGACTTTACCAGTAATCAATTGGGTGAAATGCTCAAATCTTCTAAATTAGGTAAGTTTTTTAAATATTTTGATTCCACATATATGCATTCTTTGCAATATAATTTGATAATTATTATTGGGATACAAATTCCCGCCAAATATTGCATGCAAATGGGTTTTATAAAGATGATGACAAAAAAAAAACAAAATGACAAGCATATGTCTGAAAGAAATAAATTTAGAAATCATGGTAAAATTTATTGATTAGTTATTGAAGTATTACCAGTACTTCTTGATTAAAGATGGAAAGTAGTGCTTTCAATAACTATGAAGAAGTTTAGTCATGATTTTTATTTTTTTATATTGATGTTAAAGTTTTTTTATATTGGTCTGATTTATTCAAATTTATTTTTGCATGCAATTATTAATTCAAATGGGCGGGCAAACTCGGTGCACTATGTGGGATGATTGAAATATTAATAATAAGTTATTAATTATTTAAATTAGGTCCTGTTTTATATAATTTGATAAGAAAAATCCCGAGATTAGAGATATTTGGAACTATTTTTCCAATTGACTCAAAAATTTTACAGTTAGATTTGGTGATTAAGCCTAATTTTATATGGGATAATAAAATTCATGGTCAGTCTATGACGGGAGATATTAATACAGATGATATAAATACTGGTGAGACGTTTTGGATTTTAATAGAAGATTCTGATGGTGAATATTTGTATCTTTCAGACATGATAGTAATAAGACCGTCATTGTATGAGATAACCAATAATAATAATGATAATGAAATAATTATGCAGGATGAATATTATTTGAGTTACCAGATATTCTTAGAAAAGAAAGGTATTAAAAAAAATTATGATCAAGACGATGTAATTCCTCCATTTATATTTGTGAGAGCTATTGCTGATAAATGGCTGCATTCAGAAACTAGTATTTCCATACCGGTTGAGAATAAAGTAATATTGCCAAAGAATCAATATGAAAATACTGAATTATTGGATTTACAACCAATTGGAGTAAATAAAGCATTTTCTGGATCAGGATTCGAGATATATTTAAAAAGGATGTTTAATGTTGAAGATAATGACCAAGAATTTGATCATCAAAGCTATAATTCATTAAAGTTAAATAGCATTCAAACACAATTATTTAATTTGATTTATAATTCAGATAAAAGCCTTTATTTATCATCACCTCCTGGAAATGGTCAGTTTATTTGTACTTGTATGGGAATTTTGAGAGAGATGAAGCAAGATTCACAATTTCAATTTAAAAATTTCCAAGTGCTATTCTTATCATGTAATAAGGATAAAGTTGATTATTATGTTTCCAAGTTTGAATCTATTTTTGGTAAGAATCAAATAGTTTCTGGTTTAAAAGGAAAGACTTCAATTCAAATTGAACAAGAATTAAAATCCAAAACTATAATAGTTTCAGATATTGAGACATGGGATAATAATATTGGTAAAAAGCTTACAAAGGCACGTGAACTTGTTAAGAAATTAAAACTTTTAGTTATTGACGGCATTGAATTTGTTAATAACAATAATTCAATTGGGTCTGCAATAGAATCAGCTATTTCCAGAATTAGATATATTATTACCCCATTGAATTTGAAAATAAGAATATTTGCATATTCAAAATGCATTTCTAATGCAAATGAAGTTTCTGAATGGTTGGGAATATTGAAGGAAAATGTATTTTCTTTTGATCAAAATATATTCAATGAAAGTATTAATATGAAAGTTATTGCTTTTGATTCCTATTATCGTTCAAGTCGTTTTCAAATGATGTTAAAATACCTTAAAGATAATATAATTTTGCAATTGGATAAACAATCTAAAGGTAAAAAGCAAACTTTACTAATATTTGTTTTGGATTATGAATTCTGTTTAAGCTTGGCTAATGAACTCTCTTTATTTATTATGTCAGAAAGTGATCAAAAAGAAGAAAATGTTACTGAATATAATTCTTTATTAAAATTTTCATTACATAATGGAATTGGTTTTTTATACAAAAATCAATCGTATAAGGAAAAAGAGTATATTTTATCGCAATTTCATGATGAAAAGATAAATATTATTATAGCTTGTGAAGATATGAAGAATTCTATTACTCTCAAATTTGATAATGTTATTGTGATGGATACAAAGAAAATTGATTATGAAGACAATAGAGGATCATTCATTAATTCCAAGATACGAAAAACTATTGATTATTCTCAATTTGATATACATCAAATGCTTAATAGATGTAAAAATCAAATGGGTTATTATTCCAACTTTATTTTATTCTGCTCTTCAAATAAACAAGAATTTTATGAATATATAATTAAACATTCTTTGCCTTTAGAATCAAATATTGATTTTGGTATTATTGATTGTTTGAATACAGAAATTGCTCTAAAAACTATTAAAACAAAGCAAGATACTATAGATTGGATTACTTGGACATTATTTTATAGAAGAATTTCAAAGGTAAGTTGTTTATTTAATTATCAGTGTATATAAATATGTATATAAAGATTCTATATGTGACTACAATAAATATTATTAATGGGAATATTAATTTTTTGGATTTAATAAATTTAATACATGATGACAATTTATTTTAATAAATGACAAATTTTTCATGATTGTATGTTTTACATACATATTCGTACTGTCTGAAAGTTATATTAAATTTATTAAATTCTAAAAATTAATTCAATAAATAATTAATAACATACCAAACTTATGTCACATTTGTCAGAGCAAATAAATTATTTAACACGTGTATTTGGCGCCAAGTTTCATAGTTTAATATATATTTATATACATGTAAATGTAAACTAATAAATAATTAACTTTTTTAAATAATATTTTTTTTTATAGAATCCAAGCTATTATGGACTAACAGGAAATACAAGTACTCATATTTCAGATTACTTATCTGAGTATTTAGAAAGTCTATTGGATTCATTATCTGAAGCAAAATGCATACAGATCGATGGAAAAGAGAATAAAGAAGATGAGGATAATGATGAAGAAGATGATGAAGGAAATGATATGGTAATATCATTAAATTTGAGTTTAATATCTGCATTTTATAATTTGAGAGTTTCCACGATAGAGTTTATTAGTAAGAATTTAAATGAAGATGATACTTATGATAGTTTAATTCAGTTAATTTCTATGGTTCCTCAACTACAAGAAGAATGTCTGATAAGAAAGGGAGATGGTCAAATTTTAGATCAATTATGTAAGGATTTGAACTTAAATTTAAGGTCAAATGTTGAAATTTCCAATTCATCATCATCAAATCACCAAAATAAAAGTTTGATTTCAAGAAAGATTGAAATACTTTTGAATTCATATATAAAACGTCATAAATTTGTATTGAGCAGACCATTAATAAGAAATGATTTGACTGATATATTGAGGTTTGTAATGGATTTATTATTTGCAATGGTCGATATTTCAAGTTCATATGGCTGGATTAATACTTGTTTAAGAATAATGGAACTTTCACAAATGTTTGTTCAAGCAATAAGTAATCCAGTAAATGATAAGTTAATGCAGCTTTCAATGTCAATGAATAAGGATAGAATTCATATCTTTAAAGAAAGTGGTGTTATAGATATTTATGATTTAATTAATATGAATGATGATGATAGAGACGATTTATTAACAGGAAAGCTCTCTTTATGTGAAAAGGAAATATCTCAAATTGCTCAAGTTTGTAATGATTTCCCAATTATTGAAACTGAATATACTATTCTTGGATGTATTGATTTTAATGAAACTAATAAAAAAAGAAAAATAGATTCTGAAATTTCAAATAATACAAAAAATAAAGAAACTCGAAGATTATTTGAATGTAATCCTGAATCTGAACTAACTTTGTCTATTGATATATCTAGAGATTTTAGCATGGATAAAGAAGAAGAAGAAGAAGGCAGTAGCTTAAAAAGTCAAGATAATATTAAAGATCAACAAATTTATCCATGTATTGTTAAGAATTTGAGTTATTATCCACTTGAAAAGGAAGAGAATTGGTGGGTTATTTTGATAGAGAAGGGTATTCCAAATTTATCCAAGGAGAATAATGATGATGAAAATGAAGACAAAATTTTGGGTATTAGAAGAGTACAACTTAATAAAATAAATAATCAAGTCATTTTAAAATTTAACTCAATTGAAGATTCTGGTATTATTACAAACTATAAGTTACTGGTTGTTTGTGATAGCTACATTGGATGCGACCAAGAATTTACGTTTTCTATTAAGACGGTAGAAACTTAATATATTTATAGCTTTATTATTATTATTTTTTTTAATTAGCTTACTAATATCCGAATTTTTTTAAAAAAAATATATAAACAACATGTTAGTTTTAAATTTAAATTTTCAACCTAAAATACCTATAAATCAATTTTCCATCTATACAAATATTGACATTTCTAATTACGTGTGTTTAAATACACATTTTTAATAATTATGCAAACGCATGCATGCATGCATAATTATTCATTATAGATAATCACACGTGTGGCGGGAAATTATAAGGATTATGTTCTACTCTTTTTGATAAATTTGAGAATGTTTCCCATACTTTGATCATCTGTGATATCATTTGAATCATTAATGTTATGGTTGTTAGTGTTTCTTTTGTTTTTGTTCTTTTTTGAAATCTTGGTATTATTGGAAATATTATTATAGGATAATGATTCATCCAAGTGATTATCGAGAATATCAATCTTTTCATCAATAATATTACTAAATAGTTTTCTAGTTTTATCAATCTTTTCATTAACATTATTCCAGTCATCTTTTTTACCAAAGCTCTCAATTTTGAGACTTTTGAATATTTTAAAATTCTTGCTCATAAGTATATCTTTTCCACCCCCTTGTTCTTCATTCAGTAGTTCTTCAACAATCATTTTTCTGAAAAAATTATCAGAAGCATAAAACATTGCAATAATGGCATAATTGCAGGTTCCTGACAGTACTAGATTCAAAAAGTTCCCAAAATAACTTTGAATCCATCTTTTTTTAAGAGATTGAGGAATGTTGCTAGTGGAAGAAACTAATGTTTCAATCATCCTGATCCCAAAAGGAGCTTCAAGCATATCTTTGAGCATTAAATTTTTATGTTTGCTAATAAAATAAGTAATACCAGAAGTTAAAGGGTGGATTGTATCAACTGGAAACTTTGATAAAGAACTGATCATTAAACATCCTTGAGAGGTTATTTTCCATTTCTTATCTAGAGATTCAGTCTCTAATTTAGAATTATCATCCTCTTTCTTTTCTAATATCATCAACTCACTCTTCTTCTTTTGGAATATTAAGCATGAAAATGTATATTGATAGTCTTCACTTGATTCTATTTCTATTGATTTCCATAACTTTTTAGTTAAATACTTGTATTCGCTTTGCAATCTTCTACAATTGTCTATTAGAGAAATTAATATATCTATAAACTCTTTTTTGCTCGTAATCTTTGAAAAGTCTAAGCATTTCAATATTGGAATAAATTCTTCACGTTTAATTCTATTACTCTTTAAAAGATTTAAAATAATATAATGTCCATATTCTGAATCTAATATATCATTCAAAAATAATTGATCATATTGTTCTTTAGAAATTGTATGTGAATTAATCCAAATAACCAAGAATTCATATGGAATAACTTCCAATAATGCTTCTAATAATCTACTCTTCAAGTTAGAATTCATCCAATTTCTGGTTGAATTTGAGAGTAATCTTGAAATCTTTTCAGAATCTATTTCTCCATTTTCATATCCAATAATGATATCTTCTTCAGTCTCTTGTCCATTTGTAATAATAATTGTTAATAGTATATTAAACAATTTTCTTAATTCACTATCTTTTTGTAAATTTAATTCATTCAACGCTCTTATAAACAATATTAAAGATGGTAATGCATAAGTATCTCCTATTACACCTTCAAAATCCTCTTTAAGAGATTTTAATAGTTGAGATGATAACGATGTATCATCCATATTTGAAGAGAATATCAATTCTTTCAACTCTTTGATACTAGTACATTCAAATGTTTTGTATTTATTTTGAATTTTTCCACTATATTTTTGTTTATTAGCTTGATTCCTTTTTCCTACATTTTCTAATATATAAACCTCTATATTGTCCATACTCATAGTTACCCTCCCCATAGTAATATTGATAACAGTCCTTCCTACATGGCTTGCTGTAGAATTAGTTAATATTGAAATCCAACCCAAAGTATCTCCCATCTTTCTTACAAATTCCAAAATCTCCTTCAGTATTAGATTTCTCTCTTCTTGAAATATCTTCTTTTGTTTTAAAAAGCTTAAAAGTATTGCAGAGCTTTCCAATGTTGTCTCTGTTACATGAGATCCATACAAATCAAAAATACTTTGTTCTACATGTTTTAATATATTTTTAAGAATAAATATATAATTGGAAATACAATACTTTAATCTCTTAAAGCTTTCATTTTCCTCGATTATTTTACGTTTTTCACTCAATATATCAAAGTTTATTGAATCTATTAATCTCTTAATACTTAATATATTGATACTAAGCATTAATTCAAAAATCTTACTACATCTTTGGTCACTCATTAAAAAGATTTCAACATCTTTCTTTCTCATATCCTCAATAATTCTATCAACTAGTACTTCACAGCCTTGTTCATCATTCAATAAGTTACCAGTTAATATCATATCTTTGATTTTTTTATAGTAATTCAGAATTTCCATATAGTAATTCTCATCTTCCTGATTTACCTCAATATTATTGATAGCATCCTCTTTCTTTTCCTTATTAGCCTTTTCTTTCACCATTTTTAATAATATCTCGTAAAAAAAATATTAAGTTCTTTTCTGAATTGATTTTAAATCTTTTTAAGTTAAATTTAAATATTACAATATTAAGTTTTAATGGTTTTGCTTAAATATTACCGATACAAATATATCTATTAGGAAAAAAAAGCATTTAAGTAGGTATACTCAATACTGAACTCTCTCCTTATGTTACTACTCAAATCCTTATTTTTTTTCTTATAATTTTTTTCAATCTTTTTTTGACGTTATCACGAAAAAAAATTATTCTCCGAAAAGCCCGCCTTTTAGGTTTTATTATTGCTATACCGGTCCAGGGTACCGAAGAATAAAAATAAGAATGAAGATTAAATAAATAAATTTAAAGAAACAGAGAGAAATTTTGGAAAAATTAGTATTGTCTGAGACCACCCATAAAGTTTCGTGGATCTGGTATATTTCCATTAAATTCAGCATTTGAAAAATCGAACCCTGGATTCTGTTTATTTATATATGTAAATATTTAAAATAATATGAACCATTTCGAATGAATTGCTTATTCTTTAACTTACCTCTCTTTGGAATCTTTCTAACATCATTTGCTTCTTCGTATTTTCCTATTATAATTTTTGAATTAAATATGAAATAATTAAATAATTCATTAATTAGAGGGAAAAGAAAGAGAGTAACTTACAATATCAATGGGATTCAAGGAGTTTTCATCACTTTTGATCACTGAATTCCAAACTGATCCTTTTCTCATCTTTGATAGTTGTATAATGAGTTCGTTGTTTTCTGAATAAGGTAGTGTTAGTAGTTTATTGTTAATTCAGTTATTCATATAAAAAATTATAAGAGGAAATAAAATTTACTTACCAATATACCATAGTGATTCTGAAGTATCAACTGTATCAAAGAGAGTATCCTGAAAGTTTTAATTGAATTAAATAGATAAAAGTTGATGATGAATATATAATTAAAAAAAAAAAAAAGAATCTTTAACAGTTCTTCCTTTCTCTTAAACTTTTCAACTTACATCAAAAATTTCATAATTGGTAGATTTATTCTGTATTTTGAGTCTATTACACATTATTTTAACATACAAATCTTCTTTATTCACTTTATTTGTACTTTTCATAACTTTCTCTTGATTAAAATACACATTTTCTGCTGTGAAGTATAAAATAACCTCATCCAAATTCTGTTCCCAAGTATATTTTAATCTTCCTATTATAGAAAAAAAGTGGATTAAAGAATAAATTAATTTAGGTTAATTTCAGTTTACACGTAAAATTTGCATGCCAAATATATTAACCATTAATAACTTACCAATATTATCAAAACATGGAGCTCGTGTTGTTTTCATAATTCTACACCAATATTAAAACTAACTATATACTTTTTTCTTGAATCTACTTCACAATCTATTAGATAATAAAATTCTCACAAATTAATTCAATTATGTGGCTGTGCGAATTAATTAAATAAAAACAATTATGTGAGAATGTTTCCCGCCAAAACTTTGGTCATTTTACTAAGGTTGAAAGGAAAATATAATAAGAAAATTTAATAATATCAATCAAGGAGAAATATTTGAAAGGATGGACGATAACTCAAATAAAGTTGATGATACTGAGGTTCTGGATTTATTAAGGAAGTCAAGAAATAGGGTATTACAAGATTCTGACGAAAAAAAGAATGTTGATAATGAAATGGAAAATGAAGATATGGATATAGATGAGGAAGAGGAAGAGGAGGAGGAGGAAGAAGAGGAAAATTTAGAGATGACAAGTGATTCAGATTCTTCTCAAAGTGATGAAAGGCCAGAATTTGAACGTGAGGCGGAATTAGCCAAGGAGTACGAAGACGAAGCTCAGGCCAAAAGAAAATACGAGCTTTTATACAAAAACAAAAAGAGTCCTTCAAACAAGCAGGATTCTGCTTTAATGAAACTACGTAATGCAAGACAAAGAAAAATCAAAGGAATGAGACTTACACCATCAGAAGATGAAGAAGAGAGTGAGGAAGAGGAATATCAGGGTAAAGAATCTGACGAAAATGACATGGATGATGAAGATTATTATAGAGAATATGATAGTAAACATCGAAGAACTGATAGAACTAATAAATCTAAAAGAAAATTAAGATATTCAGAATCTGAATCTGAAGAATATGATGATAATAATAATGATCAACATGTACAAGCTAAAGGACAAAAAAGATCTAGAAGAAGTTCTTCTGGTATTCAAGAAAGCAACCTATTTGATGATGATAATCAAAACCAAGAAAGAATCTTAAGAAGATGCGAAAAGGTACTTGAATCTATTAACCTGAGGCTGATGAAATCTGTACATTTAACAAAAGATAGAATAGAGTTTATGTTAGAACATCCAAGATTCACTGAATATTTATGTGGAAGCTATGTAAAAGTACCAATTATTAATCCGTCCACAAATACTGAGATTTTCCTAACATGCGAGGTTTATGATTCCCATATGAATGATGAAAATCAATGTGTATTAACTTTACAAAGAGGAGGATCCAAAAAAGAATGGGGAATTGAAAGTATTTCAAACAATATCTTCACAAATGAAGATTTACTTGAATGGAAAGCAATGATTAAAGAATTCTACTCAAATGATCCTGACTATATCTTATCATTACCAAGAATACTACAAAAAAAAGCCAGGGATTTGAATAACTTTCAGTATGGAGATGATGATATTGCTCTTATTCTTGAAAGAAAGCAAAAGAAAGCAAATACCCAATCATTATCAGGTAAAACCCTAATTGAAACAAGAACTAACTTACAGACACAAATTAAACAAATAGAAGCACAGCTAAAAAACATTGGATTGGATAATATTGTTAGAAAATCTAAGCTTGCTAAAATTGATCAGTTACAACAAGAATTAGAACAAACTGTTAATCAAATTGAAAAGCTTAAATTACAAAAAGAGATGATACATCCTGATAAATCTCTAAGAATTACATCATCCAGATATATTGGAGGAGTACAAGGTAAAGGATCTGGTACTATGCCTACATTATATAATAAGTCAAACATAAATGAAAAGATTAAGAATAATGGAACTGTTGTAACTTCACAAACCAATCAAACTTGCAATTCTTTATATAAACTCATTTTTGACCCAGCTTCTCCAAGAAACTATTCTAAAAGTACTTTTGGTTCTGGCGCCATTTCTAATAATGACTATAATGATGCAAAATCTTTATTACTATCATCAAATTCTAATCAAATCACAGAAACTCATTTTGGAAGAAGAGAATGTAGGCCTTCTGTTATGTGGGAGACAAAGAGAAATAAGCCAAATACAAAACTACCAACCAATAATAAGCTTGAATCTTCTGAAATTCAAGAGATTTCAGCTATTCCATCCTCCCAACAAAACATTAAACCAGACTGTGTTCTCATTCAGGACACTGAAACAACAAAAAGTTTTGCTTTAGAAGCAGAAGAAATTATTTCTGAATTCAAAGACTTTTTATCAAAAATTGACTTGAATCTTATAGTATCAGCCAAAAACAACTCTCCTGTATGTGTTCCTCCTATATATAATTTCTCGAGCCTCTCAGAATTCAATGCTAAATCAAACAACAATAAAGATCTCAACTCTGAATTCCAGGAACTTGTTAAGTTAGCAACTGGTGCCTAGTCCTGTTCATATTAATTAAAATACTTAATTTTTTTTTATAATCTAATTTTAAATATACACAAATCTATTTACTATTATTGCTTATTATTACTTAATAAATTAGGCGGGAACTTTTTAGATACCCCACAAAATATTATGCGATAAAAGAAAATATGTAAATAATAAAATTGGTTAATATAAAGAATAAGAGGAGAAATTGTTACGAAGTTTTCATTATTTTGTGAAAACTGTGTCTTTCACTTTTAGATCATAAAGTGACCTGACTAATTGCGTTTTTTTATAGGCGAGATAGAAAGTATTCAGATGGATAGGATCCTTAGAATATCAAATAATTTGTTAAATAATAGTAATTGTGTTAATCTCAATGAAATAAGAGATTGTCATAAACTATAGAAAATATGTCAAGTGGAGAATATTGGAAATCCAAAAAAAGCAATGAAGCTTTAGTTTTAGTTAAAAATGTTGATCCTAAAGAATTAACAAGTATTTGTACTATATCCCCTTTTAAGCTTAAAGAGGAGTGGTTGAATTACTTAGTCAAGTTGGATGATTCCGAGAAACAAATCCTAATTGATCAAAATTGTAAATTGATATGTGGATCGACAAAAGATTCAACAATAAAGATTTTTTGTGAGGAAGATGATGACGAGTTTTTGTCTTGTTTTAACATAGTAAATGTGAATACACATGAAAAGGTTGAATACAATATTAAAAGTATATATAGTATTATTAGACAAGAAAGTATGGAAGAACTTAGATACAATCTGGAGGATTCATCATTAGAATCACTTTATAAGGATATAATAATAGTAATTAACACTGATAATAAATTATTATCTTGCAAGATTCCCTTGCACTATATATTGACTTTATTTATAAGGAATCGGGTTAGAAAAATCAGAGAAAGGCTTGGAAACTATCAAAATTCCGATCTTAGTTTTTCAAATATTAGAAAGACTTTGTGGATATATCAAATAGAGAATATTAAAGCTAACAGTTTAATTTCTTGTTATAATATTAATAATGTTTATCCTTATATACTATTAGTTTCAAAAGATAAAGAAAAAGATTTCAATATTAATCTTTGTTTGATTTCACTAAATAGAATGGAACTTGAACTAAATATAGAGGATGAAACAGCAGGGAATCCTTTGAGTATTATTTGTCACAACAACTTTACTTTGGAAAATGATGAATCTTATTTTGAGATTCTTGAAAATGGAATTGGATTCTATCCATTAAAATCCAGCTATATTTGGGTAATTACGACAAGAAAGACAATTACAGAGAAAATAGTAGAAAATAATGATCAAAATCAGGAACTAAGCTTGTATAAGGATTTCTTTAATAATAACGAGAATGATGACTTAAAAATAGAAGATCTCTCAGAAAGCTCTAATTGCTGTTTCTATTTATTTGAATCAAATAGGAGCGAAATAAAACATAGAGGGAAGATGACATGCACAAATTATAATATTGAATTTTTCAAGATCTTGAATTTAACTTGTACTAATGAAGGAAATGACCAACATGGAATTAAAGAGTATATAATAAGAGCAGTTTCTTCCACGAGAAATCCGAATGGATTGTTTTGCTTTGATTTCAAGCTAAGAATAAACCCAAATGACTCAGAAAGTGAAAAGATGATCCTTTTATCTTTAATTTTCATGCCAATACTAGGAAAAGAAGTTGATGGCCACATTGATAATGCAAATACAGGAAATTATTTGAATTATTCCTTTGGAAATAATAATAGGAAAAGTCTCAGTACAAGCAGAAATTATGAAGTTAGTTCACTTTCTAGAGAGTATAACAATCTTAGAATTACTACTTTATGTGTAATACCAAATTATATTCTTTTATTATTTGGGAGAAATATAGAAAATGAGTTACGTGAGAACTTTCCTTTAATATTTTGTGGATTGTCAAATGGTGAATGGAGAACTTATAGTATAAGGTCATCATTAAAGACAAAGAGGGGGGAGGTTCAAAACAAAATTAATCTAAGCAGTGATGACATTGGATTTTTCGTGCTTAAAGGAGTTCATTTACTAAGAGGAAACGAACTTTCTATTAATAATCAGCTTGACGGCTTAAATTTAAGTATTTCTCCTTCATACTGGAATTTTGATCGCAATCCCAAGGCATCAATACTATCAGTAGCAGCTTCAAATAGTATTGGTAATGTATTTCTTTGGTGCTTGGAGAAAGAGAGAAGACAGCTTCCAACAAAAAATTCATTAACAAGAAGAAAAGAAGTAAATATAGTGGATAACTTAAGCTCTGAAATGATATCAAAAGAAATGGAATCAAAGCCTAATAAAATAAAAGGTGAAAAATGTAAAGAGCAAAAGAGTGTAATATCATCCAAAGTTTTAAAGAACAAAGATATTCTGAAAACTATGGACGAACATATTAGAAGAATTGATGAAAGATTGAGAAAAGTTAAAATTCAAGAGGAAATAATCTCAGATGCTGAGAAGCGCCAAGAAAGAGTGAGAAGAAATAAGGAAAAGTTGAAACCAAGAAGGAAACTGACTAAAGAGGAAGCCTCAAATTTTGTTCCAGATTGTTTAAGCAGATCGGTTAGCCCGAGAAAAGGATGTAATTCTTGTAATTACTCAGATCCTGATGAGAAGAAACCATTCTTCTTTAAATCTAAATATGATAATTTTGATTATAAAAGATATAGAAGCTATTATAAGGATAATGATCACGAATATCTTTTCCAATTGAACAATTTTTTAAATATAGAATGTATTTATAAGTCTAAATTGTTCATAGAGATTGGAAATAATATTAAAAACCCGCAAATTTTTGATGAAATTGTTGATTTTGACAATCTCTGCTCTAAATGGTCAAAAAATATTAATGACGATATTCATTTTGATGAAATATTAAATGGGTAATTAACCTCAAAACAAGATTTATTCTTTTTTTCCTTTTTTTGCCCTGTAATGTTTTAAATACGTAGATTTACATAAACAATATTATTATCAACTCATATTTTATTTACTAAAATTACTATTTCTATCATGAATTAACTATTTCTTCACTTGTTGCATGCATGCAATAATTGAATTAAAGTGGACAGGTCGGGCGCCAAAATTCCGAATTAAATTATATTTTGTAATAGTGGTTTAAATAATTATGTTTTAGATTTGAGTTTAAGTTAAAAGAAAACAAGTCAAGTGTATTTTTAAGAGAAGAATAGTTGTGTAAATATTTAATATCAGTAATTTTTTTTTACTAGATAGACATATTATATGAACATAATTTTTGACGATTAGATTAAATTGAGTGATAATGTGCTGAAATGAGTAATACTGTGAAAACTGTGACTACGATAAACAGACAAGTAATTGAAATAGTATCAAATTTGGAAACAAATTTAATTTCAGAAAAACTAGAAGATGTATCCATTAAAGTTAATGAGCTATTAACAAGTTATATTGGCAAAGAAAAAGATGAATCAAGTGTAAGTAGCCAAGATGAATATGAAAGCCAAACCGGTGAAGAAACAAACGGTAATGAATGCTCTAATATAGATCACAAAATCACCAACGACACCAAAAGTGAAGAAGAATCAAATCTGGTAGGTGAATCAGAAACATTCAGAGGTAAAAGGCATAAATTAGATACTAGTGATAAATAAAAGTAGAATAAAACTAGTAATAATAAAATTATTAGTCTTCCAAAGACCAAATTGACTATGTATGGAAGTGTTTTCTTGTTTTAGTAACTAAAATTCTAAAATACCAAGCTTCTTGATAATTAAGCTATAATTCCTAATCTACCTGGATAGTAGTTTGTAGCTGGGAAGGAGAATTCAGCTTCTTTGTTGGTAAGTCTCTTGTAAACTGCACCAAAAACATCAACCTTATCGGCAATATCCTTATCCTTATCCTTAGGGTCAAGGATTACCTTTAATAAAGTGCTACCATCAACACGGTATCTAAGACGCTTTCCAACAATATCACTTGGTCCACAAATATCCTCCAATAATGCATCGTGTACAGCTGTAAGGGTTCTTGATCTTGGTCTTGATTTAAAACCATATTTACGATAGTTTCTTGGTAAAATCGATCTCTGACCAATCATAACAACTGGACACTTAAGCTTCTTCTCTAATTCAGCAATGATACGTCCTTGAATCTTACGTACATATGCCATGAAAATTGCATATGGAACAAACACTGCAACAGCCTTTCTTGAACCACAATCAATTTCCTTTGCAGTTGAGAAAACTACTGATTGAACGATTGCCTTCAACTCCTCGTCATTGCTTGATGATTCGATGTCTTGGAAGCATCTCTCGACATCCTTTTCTAATTGGGTAAGTGGTGAATCGTTCTTCTTGATGCACTTTCCTTTCATTGTTAAAGTATGTTATTAAACCAGCTTCTCAACTACAAAAAAACCGTTTTAAAGTTAAAGCCTTTATTTAATTCTTGTAATGCAGCCTTTTTTTTTAATTTACCTGGTACTTTTTAGGCGCTACTTTTTTTTTCTTGCCTTTGCTTGTCTCAAGTTCCTTTTATTTCCATAATTCATTGGCGCCGTCTTTGCTAAACTAAGGCGCGCGCGCTATACATGCGTTCCCGCTTTATTATTTTTCTATTATGTATTATTTATGCATGCAATATTGTTCAAGATGCTTTAGGACGGTAAAAATATTCAACAAGCAGTAAATATGAAAAGAAAATTTAATTAGTTTACTTATTATTTTAAATATTTTGAATTTATTATTTGAAATTGATTTTGAGTAAAATCTTATTATTATTTTGATTTTTTTTTTAATTAAATAATTAAGAATTTAAATCAGGTACCTTAACGGTAACCAAACAAATTTATTAAAATAAAAACGCAAAACACTCTTAGAGATTAGGAAATAGTGCTATATAAACTTAAAAAAGTAACTTAATGATATTACTATTCATTGTTTTTTTCGAGTTTCTGTAATATTTAAAAAAAAAAAAAAAAAAAGGAATCAGTTAATATTTTCGTTTATAAGTGATTAAAAAAAATACTTTAAAATAGATATATAAATAAAACTATATCTTCTTTATTATAAAATGAATTAATTACTTTCAAAATTCTACTCGAATTAATGATTTTTTTTTTTTTTTAACATGCAGCTTTTTAATATTAATGTGTGCGTGTGAATTTATTCTAAAATTAAAAGTTATTCGAGTATTAAAGGTTGCAAATTAAGAAAAAAAAGCAAAAATAGCAAGTAATTAATATTAATTGAATAAATCATAGTCATTCCTTATTATGGTTTATTTTGTGACAAATTAAAAGGAAAAAAAAATTTATTATTAATTTCTAATTTACATATTGTTTTGAAGAAATAATAATTTGAAATGCATGCAAGAAACTTAAATAGCACAAAGCTTGAGGAAATAACATATCTCCCAGAAAAAGAGGATATTTTAATTTGGCATTTGAAAAGTTTAGAAAGTAAAGAAAAAAGTAATGCAGATCATCGTCATTCTACTAAACACAAAAAGAGTTCAAATGATGAATCAAAACTACAAACAAGGTTTGTTTCTTGCCTAGATACTGAAAAACAAACAAAACTAGTAAACAAGCTCCATACAACCTCTGAGGACTCTAAAACTAGTGTTTTTGATCGTCTTCTAGATCCAAAGCTTTATACTGGAATGCATAAATACAGATTTGACAAAGATGGAAATGGCTTGGGAAAAGCAGGTAGAGAATACTTATACAGGGAGGATGGATATACTGAGAGCACAAAAAGAAAGCACGAAGTTGTCGGTTCCTCAATTAAGAGACATTCATATGCAAATATTTCCAGTAATGACTTCTTACAAAAAGCCAAAGTTATTTGGCTTTATAAAAATGGTGATAAATACGATAAAGGAACAATTTATTATGTAAAGCCATACATCAGAAACATGACTCAGTTGCTTAATGAAATCAATAGGGTAAGTCAAATTATTTGTTCTTTTATTATATTGCATTCATTTTTTTTTTAAATCATTTTAGAATGTCAGACTTTTAGGCGGGCCCGTTAGAGCATTGTATGATCAGGGACTAAAGCAAATTAATGGTGTGACAGAAATTGTAGATGGCGCAAAATATTTGTGTACCTCTGGAGAACAACCAACATCAATTGAAAAGTTAGACAAATTTTTGAGTTACTGGATAATTAATAAATGATTGTATAATATTTTCAAAGATAAGAATATCTCATTAATACTTGTATTCGCAACTTATTTGAAATCTATAATTTACTATGAGAAAATTAATAAAAGTATTACTATTATTATAACAATGATAATAAGAAAATTAACTAATTAAATAATCATTAAAACTGAAATCTTATTTGAATTTAAAAAAAAACCAATGGAAAATTTGTCTATTCCACAAACCTTAACTCATCAAAATTAACGAATCTTTACTAAATAGGTACACTAGAAGTAGAAATTTAGTGAGAATATTGATAGTAATATTGGCTTTGTCACCATTCTTCAGCCATAAGTTGAAAAATGATTATCTTCTTAACTATATCTTGTGCATAGATTCTGCCAGGTCTGATATGTAAAATTAGAAATGATTCCGGTATTCTTCTCGAAATCAGAAGAAATATTCGAACTTGCTGAAAAAACCAAAACTTTTTGATCTTTACTTATACTATTTTTAATAACAGTATCTGGAGAAGTAATTGAAATAAGAGAATCTTTTAGTAATGACAATAGTGAGAATAAATTAAAGCATGTATTTGCAAAACCATATTGTTGATCTTTGTCTAAAACAAGTTCCCATAATTCAATACCTTCATTATTTATATCTTCCTTTTGTATTCTATTCAACAATTTACTTTTAAATTCTTGTAGTATTTGAATATTCTGAGTATCATGAACATTTTCATCTTGAAGGGTTTTTGTTTCTTTCAATTTTGTATTTTTAGCCTTATTATTTGCAACTCTAACCTTTTTAACAGGTAATTCATTGTTACTTCTTTCATTTAACAAACCTTGTAATGTGTTAAATTTAATGTTATTAATTGGGAAAATGTTTATTGTATAATGGTCATGAAACCATCCATTCCAATTCAACTTGACAAATTCATCATCATTTTCTGTATGAAAGCCAGAATCCACTTCAGATGTGTCATCTTGCTGAGGTTTTTTATTCATGTACTTTTCTTTCCAATTTCTTAAAATGTTTATCAACAATGAGTTTTGAGATTGTTTATATATCTTGTTATATCTTTTTTCATTTACAAGTGCCTTAACTGATCCAAATTCACAAAGAAGCGAAAATGACCTGTAATCACACTCATTAATATTTTCAAACAGCTCATCATCTTTCATTACATATTCTTTGTATTCCGATCTCTTTTGTGGGTCGCTTAGAATGTCTTGATTTTTCTCAATTCTTCTAGTTAAGTCTCTTATTTTTGAATGAATTGGTTCGCCTTCTTCCATTGCAATTAACTTAAACTCTACTCCAAATCATCTTATCATTGTTGAAATAATAAAAACTACAAAAAAAATTTAATTACTTTCTGCTCAATTTCTAAGAATAAATTTACTCATTAATTTTTTCAATTTTCTATACCGGTATTACCCACATTTTAGGCGCCATGCATGTAACTTGCATGACAATTTTGCATTTATTATTGCATAATGTTTGACAAATTAAAAAAAAAAAATATATACAATTGAAACTAAAACGACAAATTAGTCTCGAAATTGAGTATTTAATAAAATATGAAAAAAATGTAATAATATTGGAAAGGATTTAAAGATTATATAAGTAAGAAAATAGCTAGGATAGGAGAAAAGAATTAAATAATTCAAATAATGCCAGAATAAACCAATAATCAAGATAATAATTTCTGAAGAATAATAAACTTAACATACTTATTATGCACACTCATATTTTTAAGAATTATTTCTGTATGGACAGTAAACGTAAATAAAAAAAAACCATTCAAAATGAAAAAAAATTATCATTTTAAAATAATAACAAATTTGTTGTTAATATTATTTTTGTATAAGATTGAAGTTTTTGAATCTATTGAAATTGAAGGCATACAACTAATAGGAAAAAAAAATAACGGAATCACATCATTCTATAATATCAGATATGGAGTAGCAAATCGTTTTCAGCCACCCAAACTATTATCGATTACTGAAGCTGTAATCATGGATGAGGATAGAACATCCAAAATTCCTAAAAGCTATGATTTATCAACAAACAAAGGCTCCTCATGTCCCCAAGACTGTTCAGATACTCAACAGACAAGCCAAAAGACTTTTCTATGTAGAGGAACTGAGCCAGAAACTCAATCTGAGGCATGTCTAACTTTAAGTGTATTCACCACGACTACTCAGATTGAAGAAATATTAAACCAGTTTTCTACAGTTACAAAACATGTTTCTTCGAATAATACTCAAATTAATATGCTTTCGAATGTAAATAATACTCTCATGAATAATCTTAATAAACAAAAATCATCCATATCTTCAATTGTACAAGCTAATATGTCTTCTTTAAAGCCAGTCTACGTTTTTATTCATGGTGGATTATACTTATTTGGATCTTCCAATTCTGAAACTAACTTTGGAGAAAAACTTGCAGAATCTGGAGCTGTTATTGTTACAATTAATTATAGACTTGGAATTCTTGGATGGTTAAGGGCAAAAAATCTTTCATCTGGAAATATGGGATTTCTTGACCAAAGAGTAGCTTTGGAGTGGGTTCACAAATACATTGTACATTTTGGAGGTGATCCTAATCGAATTATTCTGGCAGGACATAGTGCAGGTGCTAAATCAGTATTATGCCATTCAGTTACTGAAGAAAGTAATAAGTATTTCTCAGGCGTAATTATTCACTCTGGAGCTCTTTCTCAAAATGAAACAGCTCTTAATGAGGCAGAAAGTATGGGTGAAATGGCAGAAAACCTTGCATCCGAAAAGTGTCTTGCAACTATATTAAGCTGTACAACCAAACAATTATTAGAAATTCAAAAGGAGGTTAGAGCACAAATTGTAAGATCTAATCCATCTAAAGCTCTTCATTCGTGGTCTCCAATTGTCGATGGTATTATCATCAAAGATTCATGTAGAAATCTGGCATTATCTGGATCTATTCCTCAAAATATGAACGTAATCATCAGTACAACCAATTCGGAGGGGGTTCAATTCTATAGGTCATTTATTGCTTATTTACCAGCAATTTCAAGAGGTCTTGCTACCAGTAATTTTGCTTTCAGGTACTTAGTTTCAAGAGTATTTGGTCCAAAAGCAGGAGAAGCTATGAAAGTATACAGCAACAGCAACTTTGCAAATTCTGTTTCAATATCTTCTGATAATGAAAAATCTGAACAAAATCATGAATTACAAAACAATACTAGCATTAACAGTAATAATTCTTCCTATATTAACAATGAAACAATATCCTCTCAAATTGAAATCCAACAGGAAGCTAATGAAACTATGGTTGGATTTAAGGCTGATGATGTTAAATATGGAGATAAAGAAAATAATCAGCTTGTTTCTAGCTCTGGCTTTAATTTGTTCCAAGTTGGAAGAAATAGAGATGAAGAAAAATGGAATGGTATAATTGATGATCCCGTGGCTTTAGCATATGCAAGAATGATTGGTGATTTTATATATAGTGTAAGTTTTTTCCTTAAGTTATATTCAATTCAAATTTATATTCTCTTTTAGTGTCCAGCAAGAATGTTCATTAAGAAGCTATCCCAATATAATCCTAATGTATATGGCTACTTTGTTAATAATGGTTTTAAATGGACTGAAGGATTAAAAAAAGGATACGAAGTTAATAATAATTCCTTTATTTCTGGTAAGTTTTAATAATTTAATTCATATTTTTGTACTTTTTTATTAATATAATCTCTTTTCAAAGAAATATTCCAAGCTCCCAAGTTTTCACTAAGAAACACTTTAAAAGGAGTAGTATGTCAAAACGACGATGTTGCCTGCAAAACTTATGTATATGATTGTAGTGATACAAGATTAGTTTGTCATATGGAAGATATGATTTGGCTATTCCAAACTTTTCCAAATAAACTGAATGATAATATCGATAGAGTTTTTGTTAACGAGCAGAATTTGGCTTCAACATTTTTCTCCCAATTAATTAAGAAGTCTTTGGGAGATACCGAGAACTTATCAAAAAAACAACAAATTTTCAGAAAATCATCTTTCTCTGAGCCTATTGATATTTCCTCAGATGGTAATTCTTGGGATTCATTTTCTGATGGAGGTAAGTTAACATCATCTTAATATTTTCTTGTTTCAAAAAACTTACAATATTGAATTCATTTTATAGCTAAAATACTTCAGCTAAATGGTAACAGGACTGAATTAGTTTCTGATTTCAAATCAGAAGAATGTGAGCTTTGGGAATGGAGAAATAATGACTTGTCCATGACTTTCCATCAACTGATTGACTCAAAGACAATTCCACAGGCGAAGAATAATGTGGATACTAGTACTTTTTCAGGTGTCAGCAGAAGTGAAGAGAGTGAAAGTAGAAATCTGAATATTAATCTGTTAGATGAAAACATTGAAAGTTCTGGTAACAACCTTTCAGATGATCAATTCAGTCAAATCTCAATCTTAAATAAAAACGATACAAAAAAAGATACTTTGGATAACTCCAATATTAATGGTAATGAAGAATTTTAATGATTATTATATTCATATATTTACAATATATATATATATATATATAGATTCTTAAACTTTCTAAAAGAAAATGATCTATAAGTAATCATCGTTCCTATAATATTATTATCATTATTCTATTATCTAATTTAGATTTCTAAATCAATTATTTTGAATAATAAAAAAATTCAATATTGGATAAATTAGTCCCAATATATCAAAAAAGATATTCAATTCCAATATTTCATGAAACTTTACTTTCAGAACTTTCAAAGTAAAGCTTCATGAAATATGCATCTTCCTTATCAGCATAATACTTGGTTTCTATACTATCTACCTTGTAATTTAGAGCCTTTTGATACAAGTTCTTTGCAGTATGATTAGAAATTCTAACATGTAAACTGCAATACGGAGAATTATATATACTCTGCATTCCATGATGGTTTTGTGTGAGAAGCTTCTTTGCCATACCAAATCCTCTATGTGTTCTTAATACTGCTATTGACGTAATATGACCATGTAAAGGATTTGAATCATCCTCAATCTTACCAAGAACATACCCTACAGACTTGTTCGAGTCATTCGAATCGGTTGCTACATCCAGAAGTTGTGGCCAAGTCATTGAATGATAATAGTAGTATTTAATTTGGTAGTTCTCTGGCAAACAGTACAAATTGTTCTGTTGTATTGTAAACACATCATCTATTGTGGCTCTTCTGATACAAGCCATCCCTCCTCCCAAATCTTGTGTCTATCTTAGTTTCGTTATTTAATTCCTAATTTTCTTCACCCACTTTATACGTGTTTTATACCTCTCTGCTCTTATTCCACTTGATGCATTTTTTCTATTTAATTCATTATTTTCACAAGAAGGCGCCACAAGTTTCCCGCTCAAAGAAAGGTTTAATTTCGACTAAAAATAAGAGGTTATTAGTAGGTAGGAGGGCCAATTAAAAGAAAGAGAAGTGAGGTGAAAGAAAAGGAAACATATTGAGCAGAAATATAAGTAATATTCAGTTATACTTTTTTGTGTGATAACATTATTACGACGGTTATTGAGCCAATATTATTAATATTATAATAATACAAATACAAGTGAGCAAATAAGGATTTAGATAAATTAGGGACGGGTACCTTTAATGATTAAGCATTTTTTTTAGCTTAAGGAAAGAGCGTTTTGGTCAAGCATAACTTTATGCTTGGCTAATTTTCATGCTGTTGTTGTATACCATTCAAAGTGAACAGCTTTGAACAATAACAAGGGCGAAAGCCCTAAATATATGTATTAGCAATTATATATACATATAATTACTACGTTAAATGTCTCAAAAAGAAGTCAGAGAGGTTTAATTAAAGAAAGATTTCAGAATTCAAGGCAATCTTTGAATAAAATTATTCTTTGTTTTAATTATCTCAAATGTTTTTTCGACGTGAAATAACAAAACAAGAGTAGATTAATATTCGTGAATCTTTTATACAAGAAGGAAATTTAAGATGTCCAAGAGCAAGTATGAGGAGGAGTGGGAGGAGAAGTTTGCAAAAAATATAGAAGGTAGCAAAATTAGTAGGGATATTAGTGAAATTCTTTATGATATTGAAAAAAGTTGCTTGAAGCCTTTGATATACTTTTTAAAGTCTATCCCTTCTGGTTTTGCTCCACTTCCACTCCCTTCTTTGGAAGCTATATTGGAACATAGTGAAAACGAGTATGTTACATCTTCTTTTAAAGTTGAGAGAAGCATAGAGAGTGAAATTCGAAACTTGGGAACTAATTTCTGGTTCGATATGGTTATGAGCAATGGATCTGGACCTTTCAATTCTAAAAAAGTTAACTCTCATTCTCCAAATGTATTTAATCATTGCTTAGTAAATCAGCTTAAACACGTTTCTAGTAAGGATGATTATGAAGCAAATAATGAAGAAAAGGATCCAAGTTGCGAAAATAGTGGTTCTAATCATCACAATGACGATTCTGTGAATCAGAGAAATGACCAAATTAATCAAGAAGATGAAAATCTACTAAATAACAATAAAAACTTTAAAATTGTGATTTCTCTACAACAAATGTTGCATATTTACAGAATTGGAGGCATTAACAATGAAAATGTATGGACAGCTTTGTTTGGAACACAAATAATGGATCATAAAAGTGATAAAGTAGTTATTAAGTTTGTTATGCCTTCATTTCTATCAAATAAGATTTTAATGGATGCATATACGAACATTATTCAAGTCTCGGAACCTCAGAATAATTCAATGCAAATCTATATGTACTGTAGAAACATTCTTAAGCATTTTTGTACTGATATTATTACTCCTAGAATACTTATTCATGCAAATATATTCTTATTATGGAATAGTACATTGAAGGATTTCTTTAATAATAAGACATATGATAAGTTTCTCTCAGATATATTTAATTCAAATTCAGATGAATCACCAAAAACTTCAATTAATTCAAGCAGTAACCATACAAACTCTTCTGATAGTGTTTTTTCTCTATATACAGGTCTATTAGGAGGAACATTGCCAAGTCTACTTTTACTTAAAGTACTAGAGGAAGAATTTGCAAAGTTTAGTGTACTTACTCACTTTTTGATTCGAATTTTTGGTTATTTAGACAGAAATAGCTGTCATGTATTTTCAAACTCACCAGATCTAAATATTACAGCTTTATTATACTTTTACAAGTGTGTATTCTTTCCTTTATCTTCATCATTCACTGCAGCTTTATTAAATATAATTACTGTTGAAAGGGATTTTTTTGTACAAGCTTGTATTAAGAGCTTATTTTCTCCAAAAATGAGTGATAAAAATGTATTTGATTGTACAGAGAGGATTGAGGATAGTGAAAAGGAAATAATAGAAATGGATGAAGCTGATGATATTGAGGAGATTATAATAGGAGCTTTGAGAGGATGCGATAGAAGATCATCTTTGATTAAATGCAAAAAGGAGACCCATTTTTCCATTGTTATGGATAGTATTTATAGTAATTTAATGGTTGATCAGTTTTCCAGTGAAAGCTATAATAGAGTTTTGTTTAATGTAATTAACAACATCATTTTAATAATGAGTAACAATTCAAGTAATAAGATTTTTCTAAGAAGGACAAAAACTTCAGGTACTTATGACGACTACTTGGCTTCTAGGCTCGGAAATGCTTCATATAGTACTTCTTCGTCATCATCTTCTTCATATTCGTCTTGTTTTTTGGATAACAAGGCTAGAATGACACGAATTCCAAATTTTAAGATTGAGAAAAAAGTAACAGGGTTAAATAGAACATCTAGAACAATAGATCCTTATATAGATTTGGATGAAAACCTGTTAGGTTTAAATCAAGGTTGTATTATTTCTGGATTATTTTGGTTTCCACAGGAAGAAATTGATCAAACAGTGTATAAGAATACAATAGAAGAGCCATTTATAAGAGGAACTTTATACTACTATTACAATAGACTTGAGGGTTTATTTGGATTTTTAGATTTGAAGCAAAGTTGTATGTTGGTTAACAGTATTTTGTTAGAGGAGGAAAAAAGAGTTGTAAAAATCTTTCCAAAAAGATCTCATACAGGATTTTTTAAACTATTAGAAAGTGTATTGTTTTACTTTTTATCCAGAAAACTTTTGGAATCATATAGACAAAGTATTTGTGGTATAATATTTCTAAGTAAGAAAGAGGTGAATGGCAAGGACATGGAATTGTTAAATAGAGATGAAAATACTTTAAAATTTAATTCTCTATTCAAAGGAAGCATTAGATCTTATATTAATAATGAAAATTATTGTGCTTTGAGATCAATTTACTTGTTATTCCTCAAAGATACTTTGAGATCAAACTCTCACAATATCTTGAATAAGATTTTATTAAAATCCGAGATTTGTAACCACCACAAGAAGTTAGAATTTCCAATAGGAAATCTTCAAATAGATATTTCAAAATTATCAAGTTCAATAGTAACAAATTCAAACAATTCAAATGGTACAAATAACAAATCAATTTCTGCTAGTTCATCTAGACAGTCTTGTTTTGTATATTTAGCTTATGTAATATATGAATCAATAATTGAAGATATTGGAAAAGTAATGAATATTGAGAATAATGATTTATTTAAGACTGAAAAGAATAATTCAATAAGAATGAGCGATAGATTTCTTAGCATTCAAATAATACTATCAATGTTAAAAAGATATAGAAGATTTGTGAAGATTTCTTTTGAAAATGATAAAGTGTTAAAAAGGATCATACATAGAGCATTTTACGATGGACTTATATTGCATCTTCAAAGCTCAATTTCTCCAAACAATTACAATCTCATCTTATTCATGCTTTCTGCATGGATAACTTCTTTTATTGACAATAGGATAATTCAAATTCAGAGTATTTTTTCTTTTTTCAATGATGGAAAGCCAATAACTTTTATATCAGGCTCAAGTGGTGGTGGTTTTACAATGGGTACTCAAGGAAAACCACAACTACAGAGGAAATCAACTCTAAGAGTTTTTTCAAAGTTTTTATTTGATTGGTTCAATAAATTCTTTGTTATTAGGTACTTGAATTACAAAGAATTAAATGAAATTGAAGAAATAATTTCTAATGCAGTATCAATTATTGAAAAGACTCTTGAATCCAAAGACTTTTCAAGAATTTGTAATATTCTCATTAATAACATAATCAACAGCGTATTTCTCATTAAACTACTTCCAAACTTTGAAGTCATAATCTCATTATACAAAGATAGACTATGTAAAAGATTACTTAATATTAGTATGTTAGGCGCCAATCCCGATTTGACAAATGCGCGGGAAAGTGCATGCATGAGTTTACAAGTTTGTTTGGAGCATTTTGTATTACTTTGTTTAGAGAATAGTAGAGGAGTGGATGGGGACTTTAATTACTTAGGTGGGGAGACGGGGATTAGTGACTTACTTTCGACAATAGAGAACGATAGAAGTTGTTGGATGGAGAAATTCCCGGGAAAATTGAGTGTGGATGGATATGAAAGTGAGACAATAAACAAATCTTATTTGGAAGATGACCGAATGGTTGGGGATTCAATGAATGTATCATTAAATAGCTTGAGGTTTTTGCTTGAGGATTTTTTACGATCAATGTTTTCTAGAAGAAAAGCAAAAGATGAACTTCAAGTATTTTTAACAAGTAGTTTTAATTGGAGAAAAATGAATAACTATGTATTAACTCCAGTAATTATGACTAAATCTTCTTTTGATAATGAGAATGGTCAGAGAACCAGTAATATGGAATTTTCGTCCTGTTATAGTAATAATAATAAGTATTACAAGGATGTTAATATACCAGAAAAGATTAAGAAAGAAATTGCAAGATTTGAATTAGAATATAAAAAAGAGTTTCCCTATAGAAAGATTAATTGGCTCTGGGAAAATGGATTTGTAGTTTTGGAGGCTAATGGATTTAAGGCAAGAGTTTTAATTAATAATGAGGAAGTTGTTAGTGAATTGGTTAACTTTACAATCATTTCTTCTTTATCAGTTTCGATAATTTTGTTAAGAATGGGAGAATTGAAAGAAGGCCAAGTAATTACTTTGTTAGAGTTAGTCAATCAGACTTGCTTGCCAATCATTGAGGTTGCAAGAATTTTGTTAAGTTTGTCGCTTTCTTGTCAGAAATTGGTCAAAATTATTAATAATGATCATTCTAAAATGGAGATTCAAATAACAAAAGAGAAAGTCATTCACTGGAATTCTTGGCTAAATAAGGATACATTTTTTGCTCTATCTGATGTAATTATCCC
The DNA here is from genome assembly GCA_004337795.1 of Cryptosporidium viatorum. Lineage (NCBI taxonomy): Eukaryota > Apicomplexa > Conoidasida > Eucoccidiorida > Cryptosporidiidae > Cryptosporidium > Cryptosporidium viatorum. Next base: position 31,128 of record QZWW01000032.1, read on the forward strand.
AAATTCTAGAGATACTAGAATATTTAATAGAAAAATCCAGCTTTGTCCCAAATTGTTATCAAAAGAACTATTTTTACAAGGAGCACCTTGCCACGATTATTACTTAAAATCTATTCATTTTAATGAATTATTTCAAGATTCTAATTTTCTTAATAATCATGAGTTCTTTCAAATTCCTAATTTTGATAATTGCTTTAGAAAAATATATCAAGTTGAGTATCCTTGGAACGCAGATTTTATACTGGACAATAACAAATACGAGGATTATTTTAACTATATGTCAAATATTATTGGATCTGATGACTTATTTCTTTCTATTATTCATTATAATACAACTAACCACGATGATAAAAGTGATATTATTAATAATTTCCACAAGTTTAATGACCATTGTAATTCATTTGAAAATTGTCAATTCAAAACCAGCAGCTTTATATATAGAGATAACTTTGGTATTTTATTTAATGAGTCTCATAAGATAGAAAATCTTAATCAATCAATGGTTCTTAAAAACTATAAGGATTCTTTAGAAAATCAAAATAACCATACATTTACTGGTGTTATTATTGATAATGAAAATTCTCTAAAAAGTCTCTTTAATCAAGTTGATCTTTCTACTATTTTGAAAACTGGTACAGGATTTTGTAATCATAATCAGCTAAAAACAAATAATAATCACAATTTTGATTCAAAACATGAATCTGATGGAAATCCTAACAAAAAAAGATGTATTTCAAATAATTTGGATGATTGTTCTCATTCAACATCTAACGATATTAAACCAAAAATCTCTTCTACTTGTTCGAATTTCTCAGTTTCTTCTTCCTCATCATCATCACTTATTTATATGGACCATTCTAATAATAGCCAACTCATTAATGGCTATTTTTCTGGTATGATTGATATTATATGTAAAATCGAATCAATTATTATTCGACTTTTGAAAAAGTCCAAACAAAAAAATTATAATGAGATCTTGGATTTCTTACAAAAAACTTGGAATCATTCTCTTAATCATCTTCCATCCATTTCATCTATTGATATGGCTTTAATTAAGCTTATTAAACGTGATTTTATTAGATTTATATGCAAACATGCAAATCAACAATGTAACTGTAATGAAATTTCTCAAAATATTCTAACATATAACGAAAGCAATTCTGATCATCCTAAGATATTTTCACAAAACTCTGTTTTTGAATACATTAACTAGAATTTATCATATGTATTATATTACTAAAATAATAACTTTGTATTTATCAAGTATAAGTTTTAACTAGTAAAAAGTGAGAATCAGATATTTTTATCTTGCTCAATATTTGAAAGTACTAATCATAGTAGAATCCCCCTAATATTTATGGGAATTTTAAATATTCAAAGCTTTATTGCTAATCAATGGAATAAAAATACTTGTATTTTCTTTTTTAATTAATAATATCTAGATTCGAATATTTATCTAACCGGTCATTTCAATTAGTAATATATTTGTTCAAGTTTATCAAATTTTTCTCAATTATTTACTAATTCTGGTTTTCTTAATTTAAGTAAAATTTTTAGTTTTTTTTAATTTTTAATTTTTTAAATGTTTTTAAATTATTATATAAAATTTTGCATGCACAATAAATTGCCGGTATATAATAATTTTGTGTATCCGGAGGGGAAAATTAATGTGGGGGGAAATTTTTAATTAAATAGTTAAATTTGACTAAAAATTGGAAACAATTTTTTTTTATATAAAAATAACAAATAAATTAAAGGCAGATAAAATTTGAGTATTTTGAAATACTTGATATAATTACAATTTAATATCAGTTCAATAATGCAGGAAATATAGATTTTGAAGAAAGTTTGATATTTTAATTGATTTTTAATAGTTTTTTTTTTCTCTTCTGCCTTAAAAAATATTATTAACTTAATAGCAGAAATATCAATTTCAATAAACTATCAAGAATATTAATAATAAGGCAATTGAATTCCAGTAAAACTTAAAATTTGGCTGGTAGGAAGAAGGAAGGAAACAAGTAAGGAAAGAAAGAACAGGTTTTCTTTGTCATTTTTATAAAAAAAAAGAAATATATTGTAAATGATATGGAATTATAAATAACTAAGCTAATATAAGCAATAATTAACTTATATATAATATAATATTAAATTGTATTAGATTATATGGAAACATATGTAAACTTTATATAAGAATAAGTTGAGAAATGTTGGAAACAATACTACAAAGACTACTTGGGAGGTATTTGGAACCATATGTGTATAATTTAAGTCGTGAGAATTTAAGACTTGGAGTATTATCAGGAAATTTGGTATTAGAGAATTTGAAATTGAAAGAGAATCTTGGTGATATTTTACATTTACCATTATCAATAGTTTCTGGTCAAATTGGTCATGTTTCTATTACAATACCATGGACTTCTTTAGGATACAAACCTTTGGTAATAAAACTGAAAGAATTACATGTGATAGTAAGACCAAAAGATTATGGAAATGTGGATGAGGATACTTTAAGAAAAGAGCTTAGAGAAGCAAAAGAAAAGTTGATAGAATTTAAAGAAAAGCGTTTAAATGAACGTTTTTTGAATGGAGAGTTGTCTAATTCGAGTAATAATCCGAATGAAGTTCCAGAAAATGTTGGGCATTTATCAAAAGAAGATGGAAAAGAATTGAATAGTGGTAAGGATGGCCAATCAGTAGGAGGGTCAGAAGATGCAAATAATTCAGCAAATGGGACGAATTTACTTTGGAGAATAATTAAAAAGATTGTTGCAAATATCCAATTAGAGATTCAAGATATCCATTTATGTATGGTAGGATTTCAGTCAGGTGATGATAAGCTTGTAGCAAATCATTCAAGAAATACCAGAAGTGATATTATTATGGGAGCAATGATTAAGTCAGGTTTTGTGGTAACTACAGATTCTTTAGGTAATCGGGAAACGAATTCTCAGAGCTCTGGGAGTCAAAAGTTGGATGATCCGAACGCTTTGTATAAGACCATTGAGATTAATGAGGTTGGGATTTATATTGGCCAATACTTTCCCAACACGTTTAATTCTAAGTCTTTACGTGAAGGTGAGTTGAAAGATTTCGATTCTGAGTCATCAATTGGACGTCATCATCGTCATCCTCATAGTCAACCTCACCCTCATAATCATCGTCACCCTCATAGTCATTCTCATCCTCATAGCAATCACTCGCCTAGCAATAGTCCAAATCAGATAATGAATGGAAAAGCTAGCTATGAAATGGTTAATATAGTCAATGTAAGAAATAAGTTATTGGAGACATATGATGAAAAGAGTATGAATGATAAGAGAACAACCAGAGCCTTGGAATCAAAGTATTTGTTAATATATGATGAAAATAATCCCCACAAAAGCTTAGGGGCTTGGAGACTCGAGTACATTTTGAAGCCTTTGACATTTCATCTAAATATTTCTCACTCTCCTGTTAATAATGAGCTTAAAGGAATACTTCAAGTACACAGTATAACTGAACATACAATCATATTAAGGAGAAGTCACTTAAGGCCAATAATTTTTAGTTTACAAAGTTTGAATGAGAGACAAGAAAGATATCGTGAGATTTTAATGAAGAATTCTCATCTAGTTAATTTGGATCCGATTTCTTTAAAAACAACAACCCAAGATGAGTATATTTCTTTATATTCAAGAAAGTTAAGATTAGAAGCTATTAGATTATATAATAATGAAGGCGATGAAGCCAATTTCTTTGGAGTTGTGGTTCAACCTTTGAATGAGGAGGAATTAACTAGGCTACAAATTCTGGATGATGTATTAAGTGTCAGGCATATAACTAAATGGAGATGCAAGGCTAAAGAAGCTATTAATAGAATTATCATTGAAGCATCATCTAGAAAGAAGTTAAGAAATATCTCATCAGATGCAAAATCACTTCAAATGGAAAATGGAAATTTGACAGTTAATAGTGTCTCACCAGGGGGAGGCTCTAGGATTGATCAAGAAAGATTTAGTGGAAGCTCTTTGGTTATTGGAACCAGGAGTCGTTCTGAAAGTAGTAGTAGCAATACTTCCTGGACACAATGGGCAATTGGAAAGATTATTGGAACAGGAGGAGCTTCTCATAAAGAATCTAGCTTGGGGTTGGGAGCAGATATGGCATCGTCTCCAAGCTATATGATGCATCAAAGAGGAATATATTCAGAAGGTGATTTTACAGTTTCTTCAAGTAATGGACTGATCACAGAAGAAGAAATGGATGTAATAATGACAGCTGTGACAAATGAAAAGTATTTTGAGAAGATTGAAACTCCAACCAAGTTTTCAATAACTTTTGGATTAGCATATTTTGGTATTACAATATTTGATGATGTTACTAAGCCGATACTTGATGATGTTAAATCAGACATATCAAATCATTTCTATCATCAAATGAATGTTAATGATATTAATACAGATAGAAATATTAATATAAAGTTTATGGAATCTATTCCAAATCCTGTAATAGACTCAGCATATTTATCTTTAAAGTTACACGAGTTATATATACAGTTTAATATACAATCAGTAATTGATAGAAATGACAAAGATTGTTATGATTGGAATTTTTCGACTTATATTAATAATTTATCTCTATATCATTATAAGAAAAGAATTCTCTTTTTTAACAATAATAATAATAATGGATATGAAACAAAGATTGATAATAAAGAATATAAAGACTTTGAGGAGAAGAGTAATCATATGGAAAGTGGGAGAGGAGAAATTAAGACTCCTTCTATTTATAATTTGGGGTCTATCATACGTACAATTTCGAGAATAGATTCAAAGAATACACTAAATAACGATAAAAGAGATGATATAAGTGGTCAAAATATTGGAAATAATCAAAAAAAAGGAGATATTAATACTTCTTCAATATTTCTATATCTTACTCATAATGTAAGTCAGGAAGGAAATTCTCTCAAGTTTGTGTTGAAAGTGAGTCCATTGGAAATTTTCATTACTCCACATTTTGTTTGTGATATTTATTCTTTGTTGTATTTGTATAATTCTGTAATAATTATTCCTGAAAAAATTCAAAAAGAAAAGGAAGATATTTTAGATCCAAGTTACAAAGTTGATGGTCAAGGAAACAATAATAAGAAAGAGACAGGTTTTTATCATAATATTAAACGAATGAATGGAGGAGGAAGTCCTGGTCAAATAGAAGATTCTGATGAGTTTGTTGAGAATCTTTTGGAAAAGAGTCATAATGTAAGGTATTTATCATCAAATAATTCATTTCCTGATTATATACATTTTGATATAGAAATATCTTCTCCAATATTTCATATAATATGTAGTGATTTTGAAGATCAGGCTAATTCATTATCATCAATTCAGATTTTTCTTGGGAATTGTTATATTAATACAAGAACTATATGTGAGCTTAATAAATTGGATATTTCAGTAGAATTCTCCAATACTCAAATTAAATATCTCAATTATTTGAAGAAGAAGAATCAGATTTCAAAGGTAGATGATAATGATTTGAGAAATACAAAAGAGCTTAAGATTTTGAATTTAATGACAGATAATTCTCCAATAAATGAATTGAAAGAAACTGAATCAATTATAGATGGCTTGGAGTTGAATAGAGAGTTTACAATTCTATATCCTATTCCAGTTTTACTAAATACAATCATTTACAACCAGAATAAGGAAGAAATCGGCTCAGATAAGGATAATCTTTCGATCATAATCAAATGTAATCTACAACAATTCATTTTGACCATTAATGATGATACAATCAAATATATGTTGCATATTCCTTTATCTTTCTATAATTCTTTATCTTTACCAATGGTAATGGGATACTATTATCTTCCACCAGATACTTTACATTTAGGAAAGCTTTCAAGATCAATAAAAGGTGATCATCATTTGATCAAGGATGGTAACCAATCAGGAAATAAGAAGTCTTTGAAAAAATTTAAAGTATCAGACAATCATTCAGATTTTCCTGATGGAAAGAATTTAATTGGATCTACAAGACCCAATAATTTGTTAGTTAATGATGTTAGAAGTGAAGATTATAAGGGAATGGAATATAACAATATTATTGAAGGCCAGTCAAAGATTGCTAAGAATGTACTTATTCTAATGAACAAAACAATGAAAATTGAGTGTTTCATCAAGTCTGACATCTTTAGCTTTACAATTCTTTCAAATGATGGAGAAACTGACTTGGTTCAGGGATCTATTAAGGGAATCTCAAGTTACCTGTCTTTTGATTCTACGGACTCAATTTACCAAGGAAAAATCAATCTACATAGGGCCCTATTGTACTCTTCATTTACCAGAAAGCCATTACTTCTTACCATTTCTGAATACGATCCAGTAATTTCCGAGATTTCTGAGATTTACAGCAACTTGGACAAGAAACATTTAGTTACCGTGAATAACTCTCAACAGAACCCAAACCAGAACCCAAACCAATCCTGCAGAGAACCTGAATATAATAATTACTCGGGATCTGAGCAGCCATCATTTGAAAATGATAATGCCTTTGAAGATGCTGTTGAAGATTATGACAGCACTCTTGATATCTTTTTTTCTTATAATGGAAATAACGTTGATGAGGATTTACTAGAGATTTCAATAGTATCGTCTCCTATAGAGTTTTATTGGGACAAGCCTACGATACTTTGTTTGATTGATTGTATAAAGTCTTATCAAAAAGAAGTTTCACAAATTGCTCAATTCCATTTGGAAACTATGAATAAGATCTACTACTTGAACAAGTTCTACTTTACTTGTATTGAGGGTGGTTTAGTGAATGATCACGAAATTACATCTATATATGGCAATACTTTTAGGCTTTGTGATCTTGATTACTATGACAAACTTCAATTTATGATTAATATGAAACAATTTTTAATTCAGTCAAACGTTGAAAGTGAGGAAAATATTCATCTAAATGAAAAACTACCAGAGTTATCTTCAAATAATGATATTAATTTACTAATAAATGAGTCCAAAAGTAAAACAAGAAGATTATTTGGGGATCCAGACTTGAAGAATGAACTCATTTACATATTATCTAGCTTAGAAAGTCAGAATTGTTGGATTCATTGTTTAATATTAATGCCACCAAAGTTTAATTTTGTAAATATTCAAAGAATTTACTTGTTTGTGCATGATTTATATTTATCATCACAAAGCTTAAATAGTGATATTAACAAAGAAAATGGTCTGGAATCTATTATTGAAAGTTCTTATTTAAGTCCAACTTTAAGCAGAATTTCTTTAAATAGAAATAGAAGACGTTTTAATTCAGCTTCCAATACTAATACAGACTTGTCAGACAATAATTACTATAATGATCAAAATCAAAGTAAATCTGATAGTATTGATCATGATAATAATCCTTCATTGGATTCATTACCTTCTTCAGTATCCAATTTTAGTAATGATTATGATAATTATTATCATAATTGGATGTCTTCTGGCTTATATGATTCAAAATTGGATGATTTATCAAATTTTAATATTGAAAGTGATACAGTTGGATTACCAGAATTCTCTTTTAACATTAATCAATCAAAAAATAAAGAGTCCTCTTTAAGCAAAGATGATCAGTTTATTAATACTAATTCTTACAAAAGTAAGAACCCTAAAATTAAACTAACTCATATCATTAAAGGAGGATCTTTATCAATGATTAAAGATGAGATGATTTATATTACAGCAGGAGTTAATAATATTTGTGTATGTATGGATATATTTGGTACTGGTGATAAAATGATAAAGATTTCAATTAATAACTGTTCTGTTACTATTAATAACAAATGTATCTTAACAAGACATTGTAATTCTAATTCAGAAAATTCGAATGAAAATAATCCACTTTTACTTATGTATATTAACTTGTATAATAATAATAATAGTAAGAAAAATATAACTATTCAAGATTCTCAAGATATTTCTAGAGATGAACTTAATATTGCCTTAAAATGTTATATGGATTCTATATGTTACATATTATACTCTAAAGATGTTTTAGAGTTTATTGAGTACATTAATGATGGAATTTTGGATACTCTAATTAGTAAATCTTACAAAGTTGCTAAAGATATTACAGCAAAAAAAATCTTCCTATATTACTTATCTATAAGTAATTCAATAATAAAGTTACCAGAAAATCACCATGGATGTAATATTTCTCAAAATTTTCAAGACAATATTGAAAGTTATGTAAATCCTATAGATATTTTTGATGAGACTTTAAGGAGATATAAAGATACCTTACAAGATTTATTACAAGAAATGTATTTAGATTCAAAGAAAAGATTAATTGAAACAAAAGATCAGAAAAATGATCTTAAAAATATAACCAAAAACTTCAATTCAAATCATAATGAAGATCATGTAATCTCTAGTTATATATTATCTAGAGTTAATAATAGAGAATCTCTTTTTTTATTAGAAAAGTCCATTTCTGACTATCCAAGATTTAAAACTATATTATATGACGTGGAATTATTTGATGGTACTCAATCTTACTGTGAAATTAGTACCAGAAATATTAAAGTATATAATAAACTTATGGATAATTCGAAACTAATTAAAACATTCTACAATATTACAGAAGATAAGCAAGAACAACAAGGAAAATCATTCTTTGATTCTTCAAATGAAAGGATTTGGACTAATACATTTATAATTAACCAAGGAGTTTTGGATATTATTGAAAAAGATGGTGGATCTGAATCAATTCAAGGAAGAGTTTTGCCAGATTTGAATGCATTAATCGAATTTTCCTCTACATCGAGTTTTCCTAATCTAAGTATTTCAAGAGTACTTTGTGATTTAAAGACTTTGGAATACTGTAATAATGGCTTTAATGATAAGATCTCTTTGTTAAATGTTAATATGTCTCCTTTAGAGCTCAGCTTATCTCGTCAGCAACTTACTTTTATATTCAATGTTATTGCAGAGAATATTTTGAATAGAAATAATCAAAAAAGAAATTCTTCACCTTTAAACTTTCAAAATTTCTCTCATTTAAAAAGTATTGGTACTAGTAATAATATTATAATACCAGAAAATCATCATGTTAAAAGGAGAAATAAAAGAAATATATTGGTTAACGTAAGATTACCAAGCTTGTCTTTGGAAACATCTTTTGCACATGCTAAGTATTCAGAACAAGATGGTTTAACAAGTACTTCACTTCCATTATTGTTGGTAAAACTTATAGATTGTGAAATCAGATCTAGAATATTAAGTATTGGAGACAACGATGATCATTTCACTAGTATTACTATAACTTCCAAGAAATATCAATTTGATGATATTCGTTTGACAAGTAATTTGAGATTTAGAAGAATAATCCATGGATTCACTTTAGGAAATGTATTATGTAATGAGACTTTAAAATTGAATGATTCACAAATGTATAATTATTCTAATCATGATAATAACTTAATAAAAGACACTGTGAATAAAGTAAATGAAAAACTCAATAGAGAACAATGTTCGATACAATTTATATGTCAGATTTCAAATAAATATGGAAATCATATTCTACTCAAAGCTTTCAAACCTCGGGTATACTTTGGATTTAATTGTATTATTGATTTTTACTATTACTTATCTCATAGTTGGAGATCTTCAGCATTTTCTAAGTTGGTGGTCAGTGAAGATCAATCTTATAATTCGAATTCTTCAGAGAAATTGGTTAATGATGATTCAAAAAATAATGGTGATTCAAAAAGTAATGATAATAATAATAATAATAATAATAATAATAATAATAATATATCATCTTTAACAAAGATGGAATTCAAGACTTTAGAGTCATCAACAAGTCGAATTTTTAGAGATAATAAAGAAAATATCATACAAGAATTTGAATCATTATTAAATGAGATTAATAAGAAATTAGTTTTTAAATTTGAATTCAAATTAGAAATAGAAAATGGAATCTTTGGTTTTACAAATCATCCTCAAAAGAGAATTATTGATCATATTGAAAATGTTAAAGAATTTCATGATAAATTAATACTTATATGGGAAACTAACATTAATTGTAGTATAACAACTTATAATAATGAAACAATCATAAGAAGTTTAAATCTCTTAAATAGTTTGGTATACTTTACAGAAATTGACAATAATGAATTTAATAAACAAGAAGAATTTGAAACTTCACGTTCAAAATTGACAAATTCCAATAGATTTTCAAATAGTTTATTAAAACCAATCATTAATATGGACAAGAATCAATTATTATATTTACCAATGACTTATGAAATACCAAGAATTTCCAATGATCATAAGAAAATTGTTATAGCAGAATCATTTAATATATTAACAAGTGGTAAATATTTAAGTAATATAAAAGATATTCCAGATATATATTCAACTTTAATATCATTAAGTGAACTTATACTTTTAATCAAAGTTGATGATTTAAAGATTTCAATTTCTCCTCCATTACTATCAATCTTATTAGAGATTGCAAAGAATCTATTTTCAGATGGTCCAACCATTTCTCCTTTATATACTTCAACATTAAAAAGTGATTTAGTATCTGATCAAGATGAGAAAGATTTAGTTAAACAAGAATCAGAGGATGATCTTGAAGAAAGCAAATCAAGAATTAAGACTTTAGGTCCTCCTCCAATTCGAAGTATCTACGATTTGAATATAAGCTTAAATAAATTGAGTATCAGTTTAATAAGTGATTATAATGGACGAAGAAGAAAGAATCATGATTTTTATTATGATAAAGAAGAATTGGGATATCTACCAGTATTAAATTTGGAAATTTCGATACCTGAATGGAGAATTGAGATAATACCAATAAAAACAAATCATACAATTAAGGATGCGAGTTTGAAGATAAGTATATTGGATATTAATCATCGAAATTGGGAACCAATTTTAGAGAAATGTATATTTTCAGTATACTACTTTTATGATCATTTAATTCTTTATGATCCATATGTTAAGCCTTTCAAGAAATCACATAGGAAGTATCTTCACTCCACGTTTTCAAAAGCTGTTTTAATTAATATTAAGCCAAGTATACTTGAAGCTTTAATATCATATTATAACTATTATTACGGATTTAATGATAATAAAGATTCCAATATTTCTCAGGATTTGCATACAAGATTATTTCAAGATAATTCATCCAACTTGAGACACTATAATGACGAAATAAAAATGAGTAATAGTTGCTGTAATAAGTCAGTTATTGAATTAACAAGTCTTTCAAGGCCTAGAGCCATTCTTGAAGAGTCTGGATTCAAGGACTATGCAAGCGATTTTTATTTAAAGGGTAGAAGAGACCGTGATCTTGATTATGATCGCGTTCGTGATCTTGATCGTGATCATGATCATGATCATGATCATAACATTGATAATTCTGTTGAGAGCAATTCTATTAAATACTTGAATCTAACAGGATTTCCATACTACAGTTTTGCTATCAAAGGAGACAAATTAGAAGAAAGTGATGGGGCTGAATTTAACCTTAAACAACTCTTTATGCTGGCTCCTTGCAATTATTTGAATAAAATTGAATTCAATTCCGATTCAAATTTGGATTTGAATTCTTCTCAGTTAAATCAAACTCCAACGTCAAAATCGTCATCCATATCACTCAAATACGTCAATAACTGCAATTCCCAAATTCCACTTCTCAGAGTTTCTCTTCCTAATGAGTTATTTTGTATTTTCTCAGCTCCAATGGATATGGACGTGTTAAGACTTAAAAGAGAGTTTAAGAATCTAGATATTGAGTTTATTATAAGAGTACTGACAGTCTATAAATCTTATAATCTCGCTCAGAACGTACTTAAATACTATAAAGATTTGGACAATCATGATGATTTATGTAATAAAGTACTTGGACCTCTTCCTAATGGACTTTGCTTTACTCATTTCCAAAATAACATTATATCAAGTGCAAGTATCGATACTATTATTCCATTCCATAATTTATATTACCTTAAAGGCAAAATTTCCAAACTTAGTGAAACTTATACCCGATTATTCTCGGATCTTAATTTTGATTCCTACATACTAGGAAGAGAAGGTGATGAAGATGAAGAAGAAGGAGAAGGAGGAGAAGACGAAGGAGAATTTGAGAAAACAGGAGATATAGAAAATAAAAAGCTTGAAAAGAGCATTGGAGAAAAAGAAACTACTAGACACCAAATTATCTCTCCTACAACCACCAACCCCCTTATGATCACCAATCCCAACTCAATAAACAAGTCATTCGCCAAGTCCATTTCAAGATCCTTCTCCAAATCTTCAATGAAGTCTTTCCAAAATGGTATTAAGAGAAATTTAGAGAAAAAACTTCTCAAGAAAACTGGTATTAGTGGAAAATCATCCAAAAAAAGACTTGCAAAAGAAAATATTAACAATTATAATTACGTCTACAAAAATGTTATTGGACAAATCATACCAATCAATTCCCAAGAAAAATTATTCTGTCTGATCTCTAATAATAGAATTGTTAATAAAACTGGTATTCCTTTGGAAATATGCTTTCTAAATGAAAATAATGTCCCAATACAATTATTTGATATTTCTAATATATCCATAGAAAAAGAATTAACCAATTTAATATTAAACCAAGAAGTACCTAATCATCATTCCAAATATAAAAATATTTATTATCAAAAAAATCTTAAAGAATCTAAAAAGTTCAAATATAACTCCGAGTATATTACTGATAATCAATTAAATTATAATGAAACCAATTCGATACCTCTATGGTTAAATAATACTGATATTATTAATACTATACTCAATTCAATGTCTCAAATTTATAATTCAGAAAATGATGTTCAAGATATATTGTCTGAATCTTCAAATACTAATATAAGTAATAAAACAACTCAAAGAATTAAACAGAAAAGATTCTATTACTCTTATTTTTTACCTAATAATCATATGATGTCAGTCCCTCAAATTGCTCTATTAAATAATCATTGTAAAGTCATTTTTAGACCATGTATTATTGGACTTTTGGAAATATATAATATACATTGCCAATATAATAATGATAATGATATTGATCAAATGTTGTTTGATCAAGAAATCTTTCTCAAGTATTCAAAATTAATGAATAATTATTATGATGAAGATATAATTAATGAAGAATTCCATCAAATCACTTACGAACTTTTAAAGATATTTAAAACTTCAAATGGAGAATTTATTATGGATTTATATTATTCTTTCTGGAATAATTTAATTATTAGATTCACTAATCCAAATAATCAATTAATGGATCTTTCATATCTTCAATCTAGAGGATGGACACATTCTCCTATTATTACTAACAAGAATCTTAATAGTTCTCAAACTCACTTTTGTAATTTATATCCAGATTTTAAGAATTATAAGAAATCAGAAAGTCATTATAAAGAAAATGCTATTTATTTTCAGTCATATATAAAAACTTATCAATCTTTATTTCCAGGGAATATATGTATTAAAAACATTCTATTATATCCAAGCTTTACATTACTTAATTTATCTCCAGCTATTATGGATATTAAATTTAAGTCATTAAATCAGAATCTTCTCCATAAATGTTCTAATGTATTATTTAGATTTAAACCAATGCATCATTATAATATATATCAACTTTCTAGTGAAATGAAATTACAATATAAAGTCAGAATAATGTTGGAAACTAATTCTTTGAATGAATTTGAATTTAATTCAGAATCCAGAAAAACTGATCAATTACTATATACACAATGGTCTTCTCCAATGGATTTAAACTTATCAGATATGGAGACTCCTTTCACATTATACTGTAATAATAACTCAATAATTGACTTAAAATGTACAATAATTGACAAAACAAATCAGAATTCCTTAGGTAAAAACAAATTTGGTTCTCTTTTTGGTAGAATGCAGAATAACATTATAGCTTTAAGCTTAAGTACTTGGTTTATTAACAAAACAAATCATAACGTGGTACCTATTTTTGAGAATTCACCTTTTCCTTATATTAATACAAGATCAGGAACATTCTTTTTAAATAATATGAATTTTCAAGATGGTGATGATGATGAAACAATTGATAATAATGTTAATAAATCTGAGAAAACAAAACAAAAAGATAGGAAGAATAAGCTAAGAGATGAAGAAAAAATCTTTCTTCTTAATAACAGACATAATTATTTAAAGATATACTTTAACTCTTATGAATGTTTAAAAGAAAAATATGGAAATAATATTGGACAAAGAATTAATGATGAAATATACCTTAAAGAAGAAAAAGAAATTCTTGAAGCGATTAATAGCAGTGAAGCAAATATTTATGGGAGTGGAAATGGAGGGAATGGGAATTATGATGATTGTAATTCAAATATTGGATTACTTGAGATTCCTCCAGTAAATGGAACTTACTCATTTCCTATAGTAAATGAAGGGAAAGTCTACTTCTTCACAGTAAAAAGTAGTCCTTTGTTTTATTACAATGACTTCTCCTGCTCCAGCAAAGTGATCACTATTTCTCCTCATATCATTATTCAAAACAATACAGATGATGAATTCATTTGGAGCTCATTCATGCTCCCTTCAAGCCATGATGATCTTGAGAAGATAGATACAATTTCAAGAATTGACCCAAATAGCCATATTATCTCAAAATCAGAAAACACAGAAATCAAGAGATATTTAGGTCCAACTGAAAAAGATTTCATTACTTCTATTAAAATAGAAAATCCAATAAATTCCAACAAAATCAACAATAATCCACAAACTTTAAAATCAAAATCGGGATCAAGTATGATTACGGTACCTTCAACATTATCGGTATCGGTATCAGGTGTAGAATCTAATAATTCAAATGCTTCAGAAAATAATAAAAGCACGATTAAAGATCAAAGTATTCTTTTATTTCTAAGTAGATACGTTGATTTGAAAGAAAATCAGGATGAGAAAGATCAGTCATCAAGTACTAATACTAGTAATTATATGAATAAGAATCCAAAATGGTCCCAACCAATACAGATTTCACCAGAAAGTAACGGAATATTTTACATGCATATACCTAAAATGTATGGAAACCAAGTTGAAAATGGAATAATTGTTAATCCAAAGACTTATTGTATTGAAATTATTGCATCCAATGGATTGTTTATTTTGAAAATAATTAAAGATTTCTCTAATGATAATAAATGGGATGGGGTAATTTTTACCAATTATTGTGATTACTTATCCAAGATTTATATAGAAACTTATCATTTTGAACATAACTTTGAAGAAAGAAAGAAGAAAAGAACGCTTTCTCTTTTATCATCAGGAGGAAACCATTTTTCACCAGGAATTTTAACAATCGGAGCAAATACTAATAATTTGTTTTCCGAAATGAGTGATGATATTACTATTAGATATATAATAAGCAGTGGGCAAAAGAATCCAATAAAGATTTCTTGGTCTTCTCCTTTTGTATATAATTCAAGAAATTGCAGATTATATATTATTCCAAAGCTAGAGACTTCAGAATCAAAAGATCAGAATGGAGTAAATAATGGTGGATATGGAAATACTGGAATATTAGCTTTTGATATAAACTTTAGATATAATCAAAATAATCCATATCAATCAAAAAGATATATTTTATCATTACCAGAATCTGACATACTTAAACTTTGTAAAATGTATCCATATTTGAATCCCAGATACTTTTTGAATAAGAATGCAAAGAAAGGAAATGGTACGAATAATTACCCAGTAGCTACAATTTCCATTACAGCTAGAAATAATGGACTTTATATTGATATTCTTCCACCAAGAAACCATTCATCTTTACTATTAAATTTACTTGGTAATAGCAATAATAGAAGAATTAAAAGTGATGATGAAATAATTAGGAGCTCGGATAAGGATAGGAGAGAAAAGGTTTATATTGAAGACTTATATCAGAAAAGAATTAATGAAATCAATAAGTTTGTGAATAATGATGTTTGGTCATTAATTTATACATACTATAGAAAAATTACTTTGGATATTTCTCAAATAGGAATTTCAATAATTTCAGAAAGCAGACAAGCTGAAATAGTATATTTGGAATTGAGTACAATACAATTCAAAAAGCAGGAAAAGAATAGAAATGGAATAATAGAAAGTTATAAATTTGCAATAGGAAATTTACAGATTGATAATCAATATATTTCATCAAATTCAAAGTTTTATGTAAATAATTCAAGTAAATTCTATGGATCACCAGAATTAGAAGGTGAAGATTTGGAAGATGGGAATTCTTCAGAATCAGATAATTCAATTATTATAGGATCAAATGGAATAGCACCTTACGTATTATTAGCAAACAGATCAAATAGTGAAAAATCGATTGAAGATATGAATCCATTTATTACATTGAAATGGAGTTGTTCAAATGCAAAATCACAATGGGAAACAATAATCTATAACTTTGACTGCGAACTAAGTGATTTGGAACTAAATTTTGATTTTAATGTTTATAGAATTTTGAACGAGTTTGTGGAAGAATGTAGGAATAGATCAAATAAACAATATATTTTAGATATTAAGAGCATTTTATCAAAAGATCAAATATTAGAAGGAATTAAGCCAAATATGACATTTTCAATTGAAAAGATAAAGATTGGAGCATTAAATTTATATGTTTGGTGTTCAATTCCGTTGTCAGAACTGAATTATATCCCAGAATGGTTTAGAATTGGACTTAGAATTTTAACAGTTTCAAATGCTTTGGAATTGAGAGGAGCTCCAATAAAACTAGAATCACATAATTTGGAGAATTCGATTGGGACTATTCAAAATATTGCAAATGCTTTTTATGAATATTATATGGCAGAACTACTTTGGAGGATTGGTACAGTATTAGGACATAGTTCTTTTGTAAATATTCCACTGGTACCGTTACAAGTTGGTAAGAATACCTTAAATATGGCATTTTCAACAATTTCTATGGTAAATTCAAATATAACAAGCCTACTTTCAAATTTAACTTTAGATACAGAATATATTAACTCAAGACAGAGAGAATTACTTTACAATAGTTCAACAATATCTTCTCCAAATTCTTTTGGAAATGGTCAAAAATTGATTCATGGACAAAATCTCCAACAAGCTTCGAGTCTTCGTCAAGGTTTTGTCCAAGCAGGGCATAATCTTACTCAAGGAATACTTAGTCTAGGAAATGTGATTACAAAACCAATAGAAGGAGCTCAAAAGAGTGGATTCACAGGTTTCTGTACTGGATTAATTAAAGGAGTAACTTCTTCAGTTGTGAGACCAATTGATCATATTGGACAAGCTTTAAATAACGTGATTGATGGAATTCAGGCTGAAGTAAACAAACCACTTGGTGGATATAAAGAAAGAGTTTATAGAAGAAGAATTCCCAGAATGCTTTACTCTCAATACAGTAAGATTGGAGATTATGAGATTCAGGATGCACTACTTAGAGATATTATTGGACCAAAATTTTCTAGACATCTTAATCAGTATTTTATGATTCCAACAGACCAGTACACTATGCCATTAATCTTATTATTATTCCCGAAGACTATAGTTTTAATTAAATTAATGTCAAGTTTTTCAATTGGTGATCTTACAAATGGCTCTCCAACAGGCCTCAGAAATAATATGATTAGGGTAAATAGTGGTATTGGTGGTGGTGTTGGGGATGGAGGAAGTGTTGGTAGTGGTGGAATGAATTCTAGCTTTGGAATCGGTTCTTCAAATGGAATAGGAGTTAATAGTAAGGTATCGAGTGGTGTAGGTTTTTCATCAGGTTTCACCTCGTCTTCAAGTTTTTCATCTTCTGGAAGAAATAACTTTTATAAGTCACAAATCATTTGGCTAGTTGATATAAACAATATTAGAGAAGTTAAAGCAAGCTCTCATGGGATTCTTATTGAACTTTCTAACGAAAAAAGAGACACACTACAAATCCCAATATGTAAATTTTCTTTAATTAAGAAGATTATTGTCGCCTTGGATAATTCTCAAAATAATGCATCTCCTCATCTCATTTTTAAGAAATGAAGTGGTGTTACAAATTTCAAAAGTAACTTTTTTTTATGATAATATTCGCAGAAAGTTATTTATTTATTTTGTTTTCGTCTATTTCTGTTTCTAATATACTTTTCCTAAGCATAGTAAACGTGAAAACAAAATTTAATTGATAGAAACATTAAAAAAATAAGTTTATACAAAACTAGCAAGCCTAAAGTACATATTTACCAACTTAAAATGATTGTTTTTTCTTTTCAATATTGTTATATGTATATATATACATGCATATACATATATGCATGCAATTTTCCACATAAACAATTTTGACAGATTCTTGCCGCCTAATTTTGCATGCATGTAATTATGTTGTAAACAAATTTTGTCATTTATATACAAATATATAAATATTTGTATATTTTGATATAAGAGGGGAAAATAACAACAAAGTAAATGAGCTAATACATCCAATTTCCTTCATCGTTGTTTACCAAATATCCTTCATTAGAATTGTCATAGTAGCCGTAGTTATAATTATTCATATTTTGATAGTATTGAGATTGCTCATTTGGAACTGGAGGTGGAGGAGCGGGGCCTTGACTAAAAGCATACCCCCCTTCTCCTGCATAGGAAGGATCCATTGTATTTGGAGTAACAATATTTGAAATTTGAGATTTATAGAATATTCCAACAATTAAAACAGCAAAAACAATTATAACATTATAAAACCACCAAGGAAATTCAAATTCGTCACAAGTTTCTCCTCCGTAAAATGGCGGGCATGTACATACAAAATTTGACATTGGTAGTTCACTGCAGATGCCGCCATTTAAACATGGTGTAGGATCGCAAGACTTGGAACAAACAGAAATATTACATTCTTGTATTTTGCTCAGATCATAATTGCAAGTTCCACCACTTTGTTCTGGAATGACAATAGATCTTGTAGAAATTTGATTCCCAACACCACAAGTTGTACTGCAATCGCTCCAATCAGACCATTCTGTTACTATACAATCACTAGCACAAGAAGCTCCGTGACAAGATTTTAACTGGAATGTATCAATACAACTATCAACAAAATATTTTGCACTTAATAACTTTCTTGTTCGAGTAGTTGATCCTGATCCGCATGTAGCTGAACATTCACCCCACATTGTCCATTCTGAATATTGACAAGGTGAACATGAAATATCAGCATTACAAGGGCTTGAATCAAGCAAAACAGGACATGGTACACCACCATTCATGCTTGGCATGATTACTGAACGGTATCTAGCTTTTGAACCAGTTGAACAAGTTTTTGAACAATTTGACCAATCTGTCCACTGGGAAACCTGGCAATCTTCTACTTTCGGATAAATTTGTGATCCAACTCCACTAGTTATTTGAATTTTGGTTGGAATACTTGAAATACAATCGATTATGTCTAAATTTGTTCTTCTAGTACCATCAACAAATACATTAAATCCAAACTTTCTTCTTATTAATTGAACTTGAATTAAAGAATTTGCTGAATGAGTAAATTTACTTTGATCAACTCTAGAATAACTACCACATCCCGTTTTATAAGCTCCACCGCTTATCTCAAAATAAAATCCTACTTCTCCTGAGCTGGTATATACTTGAAATTTAAATGTACCATCAGGATTTACTTGAGAATGTATAAAAACTATGTGATTGTTTGGCCATGAAACTACTGGTGGATCTGATACTTTACTAATTTCATAAACTGATAAATAATTTCCCAAATAGTTTAATGCAGAATTTTCTGATATAACATCTTCTGGATAAGCTACTTTATCTGAATAGGCTTTATTGGATACATCATATAAATAATATTTTAATATTTTTTTCTCTTGATATTTCAAAAGTCCTTCTTTAAACAAAGAATAGTCGTGCGCTGCATCATTCTGTTGATTTGTTGTTTCATCATTTGGATCATTACTATGCATTACTTTATTATTAAGATTCAATTTTACATTATCTTTTCTTATCCCAAATATAGTTTCTAAATCTGCATTTTTTCTCCTATCTCTCATAGACTTACTATCAAAATTTGCAACTCCAGAATTCAAGTGGTCATCTTTTCTATATAATTTATTATCAAATACATGTTTATTATTTGGTCTACTTGTTCCAAATGTTTTTTTTTGAAGATTTTCAAATTCTCTCTTTCCATGTAATCCATCTTCCGGAACTATACATATTCTTGAGTGAAATGAATTAGAAAATATATCATCTTGCTCTCCATGATATTCACATGTATTCTTTTTACTTGAATCTAATACTGATCTTCCCAATAAAGCTTCTTTATTACTTTTACTGTAAACATTTTTTGCAAATATTGTCCATAATAAAAGTAATATAATATACCTTACTTTTATTGGAATATAAATCCTTCTGAAGTTAATTGAATCCATGAAAATACTAACTGGCAGTATTAACCTTTTTAATATGGGTTTGTAATTATTTGAAATCAAAAATGAACTAAATTTATTCGGATTAAATATTGGATACTTTTTTAAATTGATTTAATTACTGTTTTAAATTTCTTTCTTTAATTAAAAAAAAATGAAAATTATAACTCTCAAGTACTAAACTTACATTAATAACCTAATTCCATCATTATTTACTTATTAAAAAAAAAAGTAAAATAAGGTTTTATTTTACTTTTATTAATCATCAACTGCAGTTTTTTTTTCCTTATCACACGGTATCTTTTTATTTAGTGTGGGGTAACATATTTTTTTAAATTCATTTTTATGACAAATATTAATTCTAATCGAATACACATAATACTAATCTACTTAAATATATTTATTAAACTATTAACAATGTGTTAATTATATTAAAAAGTAATTAACTATCACAGATTACATGTTAACTTTTTTTAAGCAAAATAGAAAAAAACAAAATTTTAATTCCAAGAATAATTATATCTAAATTCATTTATCCTTAACCTAATAATAATGATTATTATTATTAATTGCCCCACTCACAAATTATATTTCCTTTATAAACTTTGAGCGGGCTGATTAACACGTCATTAATAATATTACCGGTACTGAAATATAAATGCATGTGGAAATACAAATAAACACAAATAAAAGTGCATGCATTAAAATAGATTTAGAAAAAAATGATAAATTTTAGGAATAAAAAAGAAAAATACATTTTATTTGATAAGACTATTTATAATTATTTTTTTTTGTTTGCAATTATAAAGTTAGTGTAAATTATTCAAATAAGTGATTAGTATTGGTATTTGAAAATATGCAATCAGAAAAACTTAAATTATTGAAAAATTGGAATTTGTGAATATTCTCTTTGGAAATTTCTTTTTTAATATACTGGAATATTTTTGGGAGTTTTTGAAATTCAATAGATAAAGAATATTTATTATTATTCTTTAAAATGTATTCGAGTATATTAAATTTAAGATTTTCAGAATTATCAGAATAATTTAAATTACTGGAATAAATAAAATAATTAATCCATTCAGTTTTCTCTTTCAATATTTCGTGATTAATCTGCTGAATAGCTTTATCGTCTAAGTTAAAATCATGGTTATTATTAATGAATTCTCGTCTAATTATTATAAGGTCATGTACAATTTTGGAATTTTGATTTAAATAAGACATCAAGAGAGAAATAATTTCAATGATATCATATTTTGTGTTATTATCAATATCGAATTGAGAATTTATGTGAGTTGATTCCAATTCTAATTTTATTTTTTGAGAAATAAGTTTCATATAAGTTAATAATTTGAATATAAATTTAGTAAATTCTTCAAACTCTAAATAATGAAAATGATTATTTATTTGAATTTTGGAAATAAACATTTTCAAAATAATTTTAAAGTAAGATAATTGAATTAATCTTACAGAATCAATAATAAAGTTGATAGAAAAATTTACAATATTTTCTTTAAAAATATTCAAATCTTTTATTACTAGCAACTTCTTAAAATAGTTCATTGGATATTCAAGTGTAATTTTTACATTATTAAAATCTTCATTCGAATTTATTAACATTTTTGAAAGAGGAATACTTAGAATATTAATCCAGAAATTTATTCTCATAAATATAAATCTGCATGAGAAACTACTAGGTATCATAAACATTTGTATAAAATCATAATTAATCCAAATATTTATTAACATGTCATTTTTTAATTGATTTATATATCCTTTAATCGAATTATTAATATGATTCCAATTCAAAATAAGTTCCATATTTGAATTATTATTTTTTTCATATATTCCCTTTAATATAATATTTATTAATAATCCAAATATATTCCTACTAGAATATAAATTAATGGAATAACTGATAACTTTTTTATTAATAATTTGTAAAACTTCACCATCTAAATTAGAAATATAATAGTCAAAATATAACTCAAGTATTAAATCATTAATATTTAATTTTATTGACTCAGAATTTGAAGATTCATTTAAATTAGATAAATCATAAAATTCAATATAATCTAATATTTTATTAATTTTGGATTTCCATTCATAACTAATGAATCCAACCAATTTATAAATAGAACTCAAGTTATTACAAATTCTCTTTTTATTAAAATAATCAATAAAATGATTATTTTTTAATTTTACATTAATTTTTTTTTTATACTTAATTTCTGGAATGCCATATTTGTTATTATTTATTATTTGAATTTTCTGAAAAATTTGTTTTTCAATTTTTAAATATTCTTTATAATAACTTTTGAAACTAAAATGATTAATATTAAACATTAATAAATAAAAAACAATCATAAATGAATAAATTTCGCATTCTAGCTTAATATTCTGTATAAATTTGTTGAAAAATCTCAAAATAAATCCTCCAAAATTCTTATATATATGAAAGATAAACAATTCACAAATTTGTTTACCTCTGTTATTATGACCACTTTTAAAATGTTTTATATAATCAAATAATTTATTTGAAATTAAACCAAAGTAATACATTAAAAATTGAAATGTTGTTGAATCATTTAATTCTAAAAAATTCGAAATTAATAAAATTGACAAATTATTTATTAAATTAAAAATCTCATCAATAAAATTAATAAAAACTTTATCAAATTCTTCATCTGATAACTTTTTTATTGATTCAAAATAAATATCCAATTTTTCTTCTATTATTATCTTAAAATATATTGTCACTCTAATTAATAATTCATTTTTTTTATTGTCCACATTAATTTTACATGCATTTGACAATAATTTAGTACCGGTGTCAATTACGTGTGCAAACAAAACATTTGAATTAAATTTACTAATTAATTTTAAATGTAAAATTAATTCGTTGAAATTTAATAAATAATTATTGGGAATATTTTTTTGAATAATTTTATTTGAATTATAATATAGTAATTCATTTAACTGAAGATTATCAATTTGTTTTAAATATTCAAATATATACTTGTTTTCAGCCAAAGGTTCAATTAAAGTAATAATATTATAAAGTACATCAATGTGGAACTTTAATTCAATATGGATTCCAAATTTGCAGGAGCCTAATAGAGTTTGAATAAGCAATTTATAATTCTTATTCAATTTAATTTTCTCTGTAAAGTAATTATTTTCAATATTATCATTATTTAATACCATTTCAGTTAGAAGAAAGTTATTAATTTTATCATTTTCTTCTAAATAAGTGTAAAATAAATTTACAATTGGAATTTCAAATTCAAATTTGCTTGAATTCAGTAATAACACTATAAATAAAGTATTATATACCAAATAATGCATCGTGATATCATTTTTACTTATATTCGAAGCTTTTTCAAAATCAAAGTGCATTCGAAGAAACTTTAAAAGTAAATTTAATTCATTGGCATTTTTTATCAAATTTGCTAATAAGTTCAATAAATTAAAGTAAATTTCCTCTGTTAATTCGAAAATATTCATTTCTTTGAAATCATTTGGTAAAATTAAATCATTATTCATTTCCGTATTATTATTACAATATTCCTCACCTTTACAAGAGCCCAAGAACAAAATATTTCTCAATTTTCTATCAAAACAGTCCATATTATGTTGAATTTCCTTTAATTTCAAATTATTTAATGGAAGATTTGAGTGGAAAATTTCTGAATTCAATTTATCAATATCAAATAATGACAAACAAATATTTATTTCGTTTTCCTTATTAATATTATAAAGAAAATTTGAATCACTCAGCCAGTATAATAGAGATTCAAACTTATTATTACAATTTATATTATTAAGTTGGTATACATTAACTGATTTTAAATATTCATTTAATAAGTAATAATAGCTCAAACATACATTTTTATTTGAAGAATTCTTTTTCAAATCGAAGATAAATTTGGCAAATAGCTTGGAAATATCAAATTTTAAATCATTAACATTGCTATAAATAATCATTGCATAATGATAAATAACAAAAATCTCAAAAGTTATATTTAAATCTTTAACATATTTTTCTGAAATAAATGTAAAAATCAAATCACCATTTACTTTACAATTCATGAATAAAGTCAAAATTAAAATGTAATGAATATTACTCATTTTACCATCCAAATTTTCTTTTAAAGTCAAGCTTATTAAATGATCCAACATTCTTTTCAAGATTTGTCTAAGAATCTTGGATACATTGTTTTTGTTCAAAATATTCCCATTACCAAAAAAAACTGGAAATCCTTCATTCAAACTTGAGATCTTAGATTCTAAAGCTTTTTCAATCTTTATTGTTTGGATTAGTAAATGTTCAATAAGTAAAGTCATTCCAAGTATTCTTAAGAACAAAAACAGTACCTTATAATACCATTTAGATGAATTCAAATGAATAATTTCATCAAATTTTGATTCAATAAAACTAATCATTTCAAAGTGTAATTCTTTCAAAAAATTTGAATTAAAGGTTCGAACATTGCTTAATGAATTTAAGATATTCTTGTAAAATAAATCAAGGTAACTTTGAATCAAGTCAAAACTTTTACCAATATTACTATTATTACTGAAGCTGCTGAACTCAATATCAATTGACTTGAATATTATTAAGAGTGTAGAAATATCATTTTCTTCAAGTTTAAAAGATTTTTCTGTATAATATTGAAATTTATCATAATTCTCAAATTCCTCAAGAATATCCATCATTTTAAAGTATATATTCAAAATTCCAAAATTAAAAATCTCTTTATTTATAATGAATTCGTCACTTTCAACAATAACTACTTCAGAATCATATGTATTAACTTCATCTATGGTCTTATTTGCCTGCTTTATAAAAGAGTTCAAATTCCTATCTACAAAAATTGTCTGGTCCTCATCATCCATATCATCTCTCAACAAGTTGTTTTCAACTATTAAAGCAGTATTATCTTTATCATCAATATATTCTTTATCGATATCAATATCAATCATCTCATTTTTATATTTTTTACCTTTAAATCCACTTTTATTAATTACAGAATCATTGGTAAAATCTTCATCCAAACTATCGTTATATTCAGACTTTTTTTCATTAATGTCAAAATCATCAATACCATTTTCAAGTTTTCCAGTTAAAATATTGTCAACTTTGTTATAAAATGTAGCATTTTGACAAACTATTGGTTTTTCAAAGTTATACTCCCAATCAGGTGGAATCACCTCGTCATCCGGTACAACAAATTCATCAGAGTCTATTGAAAGTCTATCAGAATTATTTTTCAGCTTACTTCTTTTCCTCCTTGGTCTCGTTTTCTTTGGCTTAATTCTACGCCTTTTTAATTTATCTGCTCCACCTTGATTTCGTTCGTCAACAACTCTTTTAATATCGCCACTTGAATTCGAAATATTGGAATTTTCCTGACAATCAGCCTTATCCAACTCATCTGGTTCTTCCCTCAAATCAACGAATAATAATTCCTCTTCATCATTATATCCTCCCAATAACAACTCAAGATCCTCCTCAGTGGGCCCATTTTCAAGACTACTAATCATAATTTCCAATCGAACTCAAATTGCAAAGCATTATCACACCAAAAACATATATTCCACTTAAAATCCCACTCATATAATTCAATATCAATTTACATTTCAAGTATCTGAAAAATGAACCTTTTTGGCGGTTTTTCCGATATCTATATGAAGGTAAATACTTTTTGCCAGTAATAAATTGGAGTCCAAACTAAGATTAAAGTATCCGATTAATTAATAATAACTACAACACAATTTTATTTATAATTGATGAAATTTGAAAATAAGTAAAAATAAAGAATTAAACACTTTGCATATTGCTTAAAGATAATAAATATAACACATAACTTGCATACAAGAGTGGAATTACTTTAATATTAATGGCAAAATTATTCTTTTATTATTCAGCAATGAATGCTGGAAAATCAACAGTTCTTCTTCAATCCTCATTCAACTATCAAGAAAGAGGAATGAAAACTATTCTCTTCACAGTTGACAAAGATGATCGATTTAAAGAAGGATCAATTTGTTCTAGAATTGGTCTCTCAGAAAAAGCACACACATTCAGTTCCAATACTATTCTACTTGATATTATTACTGAAGAAAATAAAAAAGAAAAAATTGATTGTGTTTTAGTTGACGAATGCCAATTCTTAACGAAATTTCAAGTGAGAGAATTATGCATAGTTGTTGATAAGCTAAATATTCCCGTATTATGTTATGGCTTAAGAACAGACTTTAGAGGAAAATTATTCCAAGGAAGTAAATACTTATTAGCATGGGCTGATAAACTGAATGAAATTAAAACAATTTGTCACTGCAGCAAAAAAGCCACCATGACTCTCAGATTAGACAATAATGGTGATCCTGTCCTTTCAGGTGAACAAATTCTTATTGGCGATAATTCTATTTACACCTCTGTATGCAGAAAACATCATATTATTAATAATGAAAAATACAATTTCTGAGGCGGGATATTGTTGGCGCCCATCTGGCGCCTTTTGAAGTGCCTAAAAAGGAGTCAAAGTTAGACAGACCAAGTAAAGGTAAGAAGGCAAGAGAAAACATACGTTAATATATATACGCTTAATAAAGATAGTATTATTCCTCTATTCTCTTGTTTAGATTGGTATTATAAGTCTTTTATGGAAAAGAAAGGGAAGAGATGAATAAAGGTTACAAAGGAGGATGCTTTTCTCTTAAAGTACCACCAGTATTTTGCAATAATGGAAGTTTATTATTAATTCCAAAAGGAAGAAGTAATGAGATTCATGTATATGATACTTTGGGGAATGGAGAATCAAAATCTCAATTTTCTGCGTCAAAAGAAGTTATTACAGGCCTTGGTGTTATAAAAGCTGATCATAATGAAGAATTACTTATTACTACAACTATTAATGGTTTAATACGAATTTTTACTTTGCATGATGTTTTGAACCGTAAGGAGAAGCCTGTAATAGAGACGAGAATTGGTCAATCTATTATGGATTTGAAGGTTGCTAAGAACAATATATATTTAATAACAGGGGAAACAAAAGATCAAGTTAATTTAATTAACCCCAATGTTTCTCTTTGTAAAATTACTATTCCTGATATACTCTCAAAAGTTACCAATTCTGATAAACAAAAGTCTGACAATTCGAAATTTGCTCAGAAATCGCTCAAGAAGATGATAGAATTCTCATATGGAGCTTTGAATTTCCAAGTTTCTTTGGATGAGTCCTTATTTTGCTTCATATGGAAAAACATTTTACTCATTTGGAATAATGAATACCCTGATAAAATTATTCGTTTCAGACATTCTGAATATATTCTATCGCTTGCAATTTCAGAAGATAAACAATTTATTGCCACCGGTGATGCTTATGGTAGATTGACTTATTGGTTCATTCCTCCTTCTTCCTCAAAAGAAGGTATCCAAATGTGGAAAAATGCTCCTTTTATTTCTGAAAACTCTGATATTGAAAAGATGATCTACAAATACAATGTTAAAACATCTATCTCCCATTGGCATTCACATGAACTAAATTGCTTAAATATTATACCTGGTACAGATATTATATTATCAGGTGGAGAGGAAGCGGTTCTAGTATTATGGAGACAAACATTTTCTTCAGATTCTTATCTAATTCATAGCAGAAATATTTATAAGAATCCAAATAATAACGGTACCAGACAATTTATCCCTAGATTGGGAGCTCCAATATATACAATCTCACCATTTAGAAAAGAAAAAATTTCCAATGATACACAAAATCCCGATTATATTCAAGTCTCTCGTTCTATACCTTCATTATTAGCAGCTATTGTATGCTCTGATAATAGTATCAAGATTATTGATTTGGTTCATAATCAAATCCTAAATACTATCTATGGAATTTCTACTCCATTCAATGTTATCAAAGGTAGTGCTATGGATTATCCTGAAATCAAGATTCTGGGATCTCAGTTCTTAAATCCTACAAAACTTTTAGTCTCTATTATCTCTCATCCTTTCAAGTTGCATGTTCATGATCTTATTAAAGATGTTTGGCACTCTAGTATTCTTTGTAAACCTGAAGAAAGTTATGTTTCAAAAGTTGGAGATGGAATTTCTTCATCAAAGCTTGTTCAAGAGGATACAACTAGAGTTCTATTGACTAATGCATATTATTCAAAAAATTCAAAATTTGCACTTACTATTGAAAGTCAAAAGTTTGATCATTTTAAGGATGATAAGAGGGCTTATAATCTTAAATTTTGGAGAATTCTTCTTTCAAAAGAAAAAACTAACTTTGAATTAGTATCCAAATACCCTATTGCTCATATTGACCAGGTTATTTCAATAGAAGAAGCAAAATCTGACAATATATTACATCAAAATGACCAAAACCTTATGACTGATATACAAGAAAACAATATTGATATTGAAAAAGATAATACGTGTTTTATAACTATCACTTCTAAGCGTGAAATTAAATGTTGGATTTACAAGAATCAAGTTAAAGAATGGGTAAATTCATCAATCATTCATGGAGAATCAGGAATTGAAATCTACTCTACTTGTTTTATTGATGCATTTAACAAGCTATTCTTGGCTTCATCTAGAGGTATTATAGTATATAACTGGAATAAACAGTATTCAATCTTAATTGAAAGTGATGTTGGCCATTTATCTGTTAAAGGAGCTCAAATCACTCAGATGCTTACTATTCAATATAAAAATGAATATTATCTACTGGGAATTTCTCCTCCCTCTCGAAAGCTTTTTGTCTGGAATATTACTTCTATGGAGTTAATTCTTGATGAGAATATAGATCTTAACTCTGACTCTAAGCTTATTCATATCCAGAATTATGGTAATTTTGGTCAATACTTACAAGAAGAAATCCCATTTCAATTTGCCATTATTAGAAATACAAAACAAAAAGGAATTATTTCTCTCTATAAACTTGAAAAAAGTACCAAATCCAAGTCTCAACTTGAACAACTTAAATGTTTAGAAGATATTGAAATTGATCTGTTTGAGGAAACATCTATCAAGGATGCAATCATTCAATTCAAGGTTGAAAACTCTAAAATTTCTATATATTTAGTGCTTTTGTTATCCAGTTGTGATGTTTATATTCAAGAAATTGGAGTTTTGGATAAATCTTCTGAAATTCTCTCACAAGTTCTACAAGATATCAAGGAGCAGTCATCTCAGATCACTGAAATGGTAACTGATCCTTCTTCTAATATTAAAGAACTTAATGATGAATGTGAATCTGCTGATATTATAGATATTCAAAAATCAATTGAAAAGATGTTCTTTAAGACTGATGAAGATAATCAAATAAAGGATGATCAACAAAGTTATTCAGCTTCTACTTTATCAAAGGTTTCCAAGACTATTCAAAGTATTATTTCCCACTCAAATGATCCTTCCAAACAAGTCTCTGGTATTAACCAAGCTGTTAGCTCATTTTCATCCTTATATTGTTTAAAGCAAGCTGATACTCAAGTTTTTGCTTCTTTTGGCAAAAAGAACCTTAACAGATTATCCCATAGCTTAAATACCTGTATGTGTCCATCTCCATCCAACCTATTCTGGACTTTGGTTAATAACCAATCTTCCTCCAACTTATCACGTTTAAGTGATCATGATAATGATAACAAGAGCCATAATCACAATAAAAGTTCTCATGTACAGATATTTGATAGATCCAAGCAAACTGATCAATTTAATGATTCCCGATCATCATCATCAATGAATGGTTCTGATAATCTTTCAAGTGAAATCCTAATAGCAGAATCTTTGAAACCTTTACAAACTCAAAAACTACAATCTATTTTAAAGAATACAACTTTTACTGAAGCAAGGTAATATAAGTTGTGTTTATATATGTATAATATATTAAACGTATTTATAATGAGTTTAAAGAAATTTCAGTTCTTACTTATATAATCATGATTTATGAGATGCTAATCAAGGAGATATTCGTTTGCAAGTATCCCACAATTCACTAAGTGAGAAAAGCCACTACTAATATTCTATTTCTTCTCCTTTTCATCCTAATTTCCCTTTGCTAGCAATATCTACCTAATTAGATGCTCTTTTAGACACAAATAATTAATATTAGATTAGATCATTTTTTTTCATTTCTGTTCAATAGTCTCATATGTACTAATAATCTACCAAGACCTCCTCCTAATGTCTGCATGTAAGGAAAATCTATGGAAAATATGTGTTTCCAGTTATCAATAAGATTAGGAATTACAATATTGGCATCTGAGGCCATAAGAGGTAAAAGAAATACTAAATGTCCATTCATGACCAAAGTTTTAGATGCAAATGATAATAGATCAAAAATCATTTCATCAATTGGCTGGAGAGAACCAAAAGTGTTCTTTCCTGTAGATGGATGAGTACTTGATATAGCAGAAGTGGAAGAGGAAGAAGATGAAGTTCTATAATTGTAATCCTGAATAAAAGTATGGATATAGTTATTACCTGAATATACACCAGACTCTTCTTTTTGGTCAGCAGTAATTTGACTTGAATTAGAATTAGTGGTTCTGGAAGTTGCTCTAATTCCATAAGGAGGATCACAAACTATGGCATCTATCCATGAAGATCTAATGGAGCTCTGAGAAATATCCATTCTAATAATACCAGGTCTTTCTAACTTATAATAATCAAAATTAGAATAAATAGACTTGGGATGGTTTTCCTGTATAGATTTATCTTTAATCATATGTGGATTAACATAGGAACAGAACCATCCATTAATTACTCTAAGATCAAGATCAGATCCAAAGCATGTAGCTCCAAAGTGAGAAGCTGAAATAAGGATGCCACCAGTTCCACAGAAAGGATCAAAAACTATATCGTCTTTCTTTACTTGAGCAATATTACACATTATAAAAGCCAATTCATTATCCATGGTAGTTGGACCTAAAATTGGTCTTCTATTTAAAGTATACTTCAACCACCATAGAGATCTATCTCCAAGGTCAGTAAAGCTTTGATTTCCCAATATTCTTCCGAGGTAAACCCTCTTTAGCTTGTCAGAATGAAATTTTGAAATTTGTTCTTTGGAAATTCCTTCATTCGAAAGTTCCTCTTGATCATGAATTGATCTCCAGTCCTCAAAAATTCCTAAACTAAGAGAAGGGTCTTTCAAATTGACGCTTTCAGTGCCTTTAAAGAGAAAACCATAACGATTCATCCTTGAAACTTGCTCAGGCCTAGATAACTTTTTTCCAATACTTTTAACTTTCCAAGAAAAGTCAATATCATCGCGTATATACTTCCTAAGGAATTCATTTTTAACATATTCATTTTCCTTAAGCGCTTTTTCAACTTGTTCATGATCTGGTCCACTTGCCCAAACTTGCATAAATCCCCTGACTAAAACACTTCTTTCCAAAATACGTAAAGCAATATCTTCTTCTGGTAAGTATACCCAGGCAAAGGAGCTACTGTGGTCATTTGCTAAGGGTCTCTCGTACTTACTATTATGCCATGAAACGTATTCTGGCAAACTAGTCACCCAAAGCTTATTTTTTTCAACCCCAAAGCATTCAGCTAAAGACTCCAATTCCTGGAGTCTAAACTCATGATAATCTGGGTGTAAAACAAACCAAGCCAAATACAACGGCATACAGACTTCTTTTTTTTACAAGTTTTATTTTTTTAAATTTCTGGTCAACCTTGATTTGTTTTCCACAAAAA
Organism: Cryptosporidium viatorum; assembly: GCA_004337795.1. Lineage (NCBI taxonomy): Eukaryota > Apicomplexa > Conoidasida > Eucoccidiorida > Cryptosporidiidae > Cryptosporidium > Cryptosporidium viatorum. The sequence goes on from QZWW01000032.1 coordinate 63,284, forward strand.
TTTATTATTAGTTGTCACCGGTATAGCAATTTTTTGTTTGGGCGGGCTTTTAATAATTTATTGATGATTAGTAAAATGTCAAAAATAAACTAGATAAGGAAAAGAAGAAGAAAACAAGATTTAGATTTTTTAAAAGAGAGATTTTCAAAAAATTAGAAATTGGAGGACTTGGTGGATGAGTTTTACTTGGAATTTTTTTTAATTTCTTGCAAAAAATCAGTATTCAATTTTTGATATTAGCAATCTAAAGGTAATACTATACAATTGGCTAATTAGATTGGTTGAGGTTTAAATATTGATTTCTTTTTTCTTTGGCAATTATCAAATAAATTGATTTTATGTTTTTGTGTATATTATCTTTGCAAGATTTATCAATAGGTTGGAATTCCTGAAAATTCACAGAATAATAAACAATGAGTGAATCTAGCAAAGACAACAAAGTGAAAAAGACCAGAAATGCTGGTAAAAGAATTAGAGATATTAAAAGACTACTAGAGAATAAGAAATTTCAAATTTCAGAAGAAAAGAAGATTGAATTAGAAGATGAAGCAAAAGCTTTAAAAGATACAATTTCCAAGAATAAAAGCTCATACAAGAAGAAGCTTAATAAATACCTTGAATATAAGAAGAATAAGCAAAAGACTATGAGATTTGTTGAACTTGTTAAAGTTAAAAGAAAATTGAATCAACTTCAGAAACTTTTGGTTGATATTCTTAAGAATAACCAGATTGAAGAAGAAATACAAGAAAATGAAAATAATGATATCGATATTGATAATATTAAAGGTATCGATAATATAGAAAGTAATCCAAGAGATTTTTTGGATTTAAGTTTTTCAGAAAGTGATACAGTTAGAGATAAGATCTTGAAAATTAAATCAAAAATGTTAATTTACAAAAGATATGAAGATTATATTAGGTTACTTCCATTCTTTAAAAAAAGAAAGTATATTCCTTTATTTTCAAATACAGAATTAGATTCTGAGATGATTGAAAGAAGAGAAGAATATATTAATGATGTTCAAGAACTTAAGGAAGAGCTTAGAAGAAAGAAGATTAAAACTTCAGAGATAAGTAATATGTCCTTAAAAGATTCATTCCTTGCTCAGGATGATAGTAGTAATGATGACTCGGAGTATGGACAGAATCCTAACAAGGAATATGATACTCCAAGAAGAGCAATTAAAAAAATTGAATATATTATCGGAGACAATAGAACAAAAAAGAGCACTAATACTAAGAAGAGTGTTAAGAAGATATATGAAAAGCAAGACAAAGTCAAATCAAACACTAATAATTATCAAAAATCTGAATCAGAACCAAAGACAAAGATTAAGCCATCAAACACTCATGTCATCTTTTCAGATTCTGATTAAAAAGTTGTTTTGGGTTGGGTTGATCTTTGAAATGGAAATACCTTATTTTATATACATTTATTGATTCTTCTTGTATGTATATATATAACCTTAGATTTCGAAATACTTGCAAATAAGACAAAATTTGCTTAGTTATAGTTATTTTTATACTAGTACTGAATATTAGTTGGTATTAGAATAGACTTGAATTGATATACAAATTCATTAGTTGAAGTTTATTACATTGTTTCTTTCTCCTTTTACGTTCAAGAATTAAATCTTTTCCAAAGTCTCAACCCCCAACAAATCAAGACCTTTAAAAAGAATTTGCTTTGTTAAGAAACAAAGCAAAAGCCTACTTTGTTCAAGTTCTTGATCTTCCAATCCAATAATTCTGCATTCTGTATAAAACTGGGCAAAGTTCTCAGATAACTCATAACAATAATCAGCAAGTCTATTTGGAAAGAAATCATTCAAAATTCCATCAAAAACTTCTGGGAATCTGAGAATCTGAATGGCAAGTTTTCTTTCAACATTATTAGAAATCTTAAGCTTGAAGTTTGAAACTTTCTGTTTAATTACCATGCTATCATCAGATTGAATGAACTCAACTCTTCTAAAGATTGCACAAATTCTTGCATAAGCATAGAGTAAATAAACAGCTGTATTACCTTTAGGATCCAACATCCTATCGAATGAAAATCTATAATTAGTGTGTCTGTTTTGTTTCAAATCAAAGTATTTAATAGCTGCATGGCCAATAGTATTGGCCATTAAATCCAAATCAGAATCATCAGTGTTATGATGATCAATATCAACGTCTTCTGTATTGGAAGCAGATACTTGATCAGATCTTCTCTGATTTCTTCTTTCCAATAACTCTTTCTTTGCCCTAGAAACTCCCTCATCAATAAGCTCAGTTAATTTGACAACATCTCCACTTCTTGTTTTAAACTTCTTCCCATCTTCACCTTGAATAACTCCAAACCCAATGAAAAATAGTCTTGTATTAGGAGGATCATGCCATCCCATAGTCTCAGCAACATCAAAAAGCTTCATAAAATGCTCCTCTTGGCCCATATCAGTAGTGTAGATAACCCAGTCAGCGTCTAAAGTCTTTAATCTATAATGAATTGCAGCTAAATCAGTTGAATCGTATCCATATCCTCCGTCACTTTTAACAGCCATTAAAGGTATTTCATTAATTTTGGTATAAACACATTGAGCTCCATTATCGAGCTTAAGGATTCCTTTTTCATCCAACATCTTAACAACACCAGGAATCATATCATTATAATAACTTTCACCAAACTCTTCAAGACGAATTCCAAGTCGATCGTAAATTTTCTGGAATTCAATTCGACTAACCTCACAAATCTTTTTCCAAGCAATCAAGGCATCTCGGTCGCCTCCTTGTAACTTAACAACATTCTGCTGGCTCCTTAACTTAAATTGTGGATCAGTATCAAATCTTTTCTTTGAATTCTTATAGAATTCTTGTAAATCTGAGATTTCTGGTAAATTCTCAACAAAACTGGGATATTCTTCCTTTAAGTACTCAATAAGCATACCAAATTGAGTACCCCAATCTCCAACATGATTAACTCTTAACACCTCAAATCCTAAATATTCGAGAATTCTACATGTAGTATCACCAATGATTGTAGATCTCAAATGTCCCACATGCATTTCTTTTGCAATGTTTGGTGATGAAAAATCGACAATTACTTTTGGAGCTTTTCTTCCGTTTTTACAGTGGAATTTCATTGTTGGAGTTACCTTTACCTCATCCATTTTTTGTAATTTAGATAAATTACTTTGAATAAATTCGTTTGATAACTTTATTGTAATAAATCCTTGTGGTGCAACTTCTATGGATTCGAAATTTACTGACAAATCAGAACTTTTCTCAATATATTCTTTTATTTTCATTCCAATGTCTCTTGGACTTTTTACTCCTTCTAATTTACCTTTAAACAGGGAGAAAATGTTCATACAACTATTACATTGATAATCACCAAAGTTTGGATTTGAGATTGCAATAACTGCTTCTTTATCAAACTCTGGAAACAAGCTTTTAATAGCTTCATTGAATGCATGCTTAACAATATTCTGTGGATTCTCCATTATTTGCTTATTTCCTAATCTATTTTAATTCTTTTATAAATCAGTTCACTTCTCTAACGCTTCTTCTCTCAATTCTCACTTCTTTTTCTTCACAAGTCAAATTCGAATTCAACTTTTTTATTTTACAGTATTAAAAAAATTATATTATTATATTAAATTTCTTCTTTTTTTAAAAAGGAAAATATTGGGTTTATTTTTGTTAAATTTTATAATAAAATGACTCAGAATAATAGGTACCCGGTTATATTTCTCAAAAGCCCGCCATCTCTAATTTTAATAATGAAATAATTTGTTGCCATATTGAAGAAACTTAAATTGACAAAAATAAATATTTTCCCAAAAATGTTATCGTCAATAGAGCATAAAATTTCTTTATTATTTGTTTTCCCACATTTATCTACATAAGATCTTTCTTGAACAATTTGTATATAGAACCATGATGAAAATCTCCATGATTACAAACTAATATTTAAAATACCAATAAACTGTTGTGTAGTGTAAAATGATCAATTTTAAGATAGACCAATTAAAATTTAAGAATGAATGAGGATTTCTTAATTGATTGTATTGTACTAGTCTTGTTATACATTGAGTTACCCATTAAAATTAATTTTGAAATAATTAAAATATAACCAAAACACAAAATTTGATAATAGTTGGAAGTTATTATTTCTATTCATCTAAGGAGCATCTCCACCATGGATCAGATAAGATCTCGCTCATTGTAATTCTTTTATTTGGATCAGGTTCCAACATTCTTTTTAATAAAGATTTTAATTGTTTATTCCAACTCCTGCATTCACGAAATACATCAAAATTAATATCAGAAAATACTAAATTCTGATACCTATGATCTTGTCTGGTATCGGAATACTTCCAAATTCCACCATCTGACCAAATCCAAAACATGATTATACCAAGCATATATATATCAGCAATCCTTGTATTAAAATAAAACATGGATCTATCTTGGCATTTAATTGGATTTTTATTATGGATTCTAGAAAATTCATTAAAATGTGAATAATTATTTCTTTTATTATATGTATCAACATCCATTAATTCTTCAAGTGGAAATTGAATTTTGTTTTCCTCTAATCTCCAAAAAATCTTCCAACATTCTGGAGGCATATAAGCTCCTTTGCCTACAGTCGGTTCACAGCTTTCAAATTCACAATAAGCTTCAGGAGGAGGATTGATGAAGTTAAAGCTAGAATTATTGGAATTAAAATTTTCAGATAAATGATTTTTTGGACTTTTTCTTGAATAATGCGTATGCCTAGGATTCTTTGTAATAATTGGAGTAGACTTTGCAAAATCACAAATATTGATACCATTCGAACCAATTAAAATATTTTCAGGAGTGAAATCAAGATGGCACAATCCTTTTGAATGGAGATTATTTAATGCTAATACCAATTTATATTGTAATTCTTTTTTCTCTTTATCTGTTAGATTTTTATTTTTCTTTTCACATTTATCCAAATAATCCAATAAATCTTCACCATAATATTCTGAAACAAGTATAATATGTGTAGTATCCTTGGATAGTAAATAATCACAAGCACTTCTATTAGTAATGTTTCTATATTGGGTCTTGCTTTCTTTATTATCACAATCTTCAGAATGTTCCAAAATGGCATATAATCTTGGAGCAATTCCGACACTATGATTTTGCAAGAAAGCAAGAGCAGCAGCTTCCATCACAAAATCCTCACCATCAGTAACATAATCACCATCCCAAATCTCATGCATTTCCCATTGTTTAGACCAAATGTTTCTTGGAACCTTTTTAATAAATAAAGTAATGTAAACTTCACTATTGTTTTTTTGCAAGTAAATTCTGGACTTAAACATTTCCTGAACTCTACAACTTGTTGGAGAAGCTCCCAAAGTTGGTATTTTCTCGTGAACCCAGTCAGAAAATGGGACCCCATTAAATTTGTAAAGTTTAGTTGAACTCTTTAATTTACTTATAAGATGTTTTGCTTCTTTCCAAGTATAACATACTTTGTCGTTTTTTCCTGATGCTAAAGAAGATGGAGAATAAGATACTGTGGATGAATGTTTTGGTAAACTGCTCAATCCTCTGCCTAATAAATTAGATTTGTTATTTGAAAACCTTTTATTATTTTCTTCAAAGCAGCTTCCTACTTCTGTGATTAATTCTTGTGAGATATATTGGTTTATTAGAGGAATATCTAATTTTGCGACAGGCTTATCATTAAAATCTACTAAACCTCCTTGATTTATTCTTTCCATTATGTAATTCAGATGATTATCATCTGCAGAGAAATCTACTGCATGATTCTTTTTATTTAAAAAATACTCGTCTTTTATAACTGAAGAATCAATCTCTTTACTATTTGGAGTCTCATTGTATTTTGTAGACCAATTATTGTTTGAAGGACTTGGAAAATGTAAATTTGTGAATGCCGGAGATGTTGTTGTGGAACTCCCATCTAATGTTGTTGGAGTAACAGGAACTTGTCCATTAATAGCCTTGGAATATTCATTTGAATTGTAATTTAATATTTGCTCTGCAAAAGAAATTCCAATATTTTCATTCAAATTTGAAGGAGATGAAAATGAACAAGGCGAACAAGATGAGGATGATGAGGAAGAAGATGATGATGTTGAGTAGGGGAAAGAAACAACAGGAGATAAACTAGGTGATATCTTTGTACTTTTTGGAGACACTGGGCTCTTTTCTCCCTTTGATTTGAACTCAATATTAGCTTCTTTCTGTTCTTTTAATCCCCCCCCTACATTTGTTGACTTATCAGTAAATTTCTCTATATTCTTCTTCATAATAATCTCTTTCAAATGGTTTTTTGAATTCATATTGTCCACAACTTTGTTCAATTGATTTGAAGACCTGTTTAAAATCGAAATATTTAGTGAATTTTTCATCAATCCAACAAATTTTGACCAAATCCCATTCTCATATCCAAATTCTGCACTTTTCTTTAAATGTCTTTCACCTTGATCATTCCTTGACTTAATATCAATAACTTGTCTATTTGCAAAGGGTTTTCGTACCTCTTCTTTCGAAAAGTTTTTCATTTTAATCTTTTCTAGTATTTGATAAAACTTTCTTTTTTATTTTCCTACAATTTCATTATTTTTTCTTCTCTATTTTACTACCTTAATAATCCTATCTTCCATTCCAATTCAATATTAACACTGCTTCTCAAAAAGCTTGGAAGAAAATTAATAATAATAATAATAGTCTCAGCAACACTTTATTAGAGATTATCCTATTCCAATCACCTTTTCTCTTAATTATATTTTCCAAACAAATTTTTTCTTAGGATAGTAGTATTACTGTTTCTATTTCTGTTTATAATCTTGTTTTTTACTAATGATACAATTTCTCCTTCTTTTTAACCTTAATATTTTAATCTCTCCACAAATTTCTTGACATTTTACAATTTTTTAATACTTTATTTTATCCATTACCTACTGTATCAATAATTTATTATATTCATTTGTAAATATATATATAACCTACTACATGGCTTTTATTATTCTCACCTTTTTTTTAAATCTCGAATTTGAGTAAAACTTTTTCTGATTGTATTTCTTATTGCACCGTCAAAATGTACTTGCATGCAAATGGCGCTCAAACATGCGCCAATGTGGAAACCCCACTACCGGTACTTAATTTCATTAGTACACGTATGCAAATTCAAATGCAAATCATTTAATAAAAAAATTTGTAAAATATTAATAATCAATAATTAAAAGATGTATTAATATGAGTTTGCAAATCTTATGATTTTTTTTCTTAATCATCTAGTCAAAATATTTAAAAATTATTTCCTCTAACGGATAAAGTTGTTCTCATTGCTTTTTTAAATTTTATCATTAGAATATAAATAAATATATCAAACCTCAAAAACCCAATACCTTAATTTCTTAGTCGTTCAAATCTAATAGAAACTATTTTAACTTTCTAATATTATTTAAACCCATTCCCAAATTTTATTAGAAATTTTGTTATTACTCAAAATTTTACATTCATATAATTTATTAAGTAATTTTCATGTGGATTGCTCATACATGTTAAAGTTTGTGTGAAAAATTTGAATTATTCCTATTTTCACTTTCACTTTTCCCTCCGTTTAAACTCGTATTTTTTCGTAATCGAAAATTAATCAACTGCATTTACTAAAATACTCATCGAGGGAAAATTGTTAAAAATTCATGAAATGCAAAACAAATTTATTCAAATAGTGATTTTTATGCGCTTGTTAAAATTACGAAATTTTCATTCTTTATATATTCTTCCATTATATCACTTTATTGACTTTTGTATCAATTTATTTAAAAAAATAAATAAGAGTTTAATCATGTTTAATATTCAGTTTGAAGGTACTACTAATTATCCAAATCCTACTCATACTGTCAAGGATATGGTAAAGTTATTTGACATTAAACCAAATGACTTCAATAATACAATCTCAACAGTAAACAGCGACTCCTATTACTCTGAAAAAAACTCGAAAATATTAAACAAACAAGATTCAGACAATTTTAATAATAAAAACATCGCAAAGAATGTTTTAGATCCTCTTCAAAGTAGTGTATTTGTCATTGACCAAGACCATTATGAAATTTTTGATCCAGTATATCCTTCAATGACTAACATATTTAAACAGAAAATCAAGAAAAAAAGTTGTTCAAAACCGAGTCTCAAAACAAATAATATTAAAACACTCTCTAATCTCAATCAAAACAAATATAACAATAACCACATTATTAACAATTACTTTAATTACCTTTGGCAGGTTGGAGATGAGTTTTCAGAGATTCATTGTTTTCCTTTGTTTTAAACATTTAACGTTACAATAGGAAAAAAAATACATTTGGATTGTTGTTAATGCCAATTTTTATCATTCAATTACTCCAGTTTTTAATCTTGTTTACAACAAATACTGTCAAGTATCAAATTCTCAAGTACATAATTATAAAAAGCACTTGAAATACTTTAGATTTACTTTATTACTCAATAGAAATATTTAATAAAAAGTCAACTTATTTTTATTGATAACTCTAATTATTTAAGTAATAAATGTTTTCTTTGAATTCTCTTATTTTTTACCTTCCAAAAGTAAATTTGTTTTCGAAAGATATCACAGTAATATTTAAAAATCCTCTATTCCTATATATCCCCATTAAAAACGAAAGGAATCCCAGAATGAAGACCAAACCAATTTGCCATATTCAAGAATAAGTCAAATGGCTCATTAGATGTACTAATAGAGTGACCTGAATCAGGATAGTAAAGCATCTTGACGTCACTTTTACCAAGCTGCTTCAGAGCTCTATAAAATTCAATAGATTGTGTTGCCGGTACCCTTTTATCTTCACCTCCAACTGCTATCAATAATGGAGTAATAACCTTATCTACCATTGATATTGGAGAAATAACATGAAGCTTAACTAAAGTGTCTGTGTCTTTAAGTATGGTAATTCTTCTCTTTTCCAATTCTGAAGCCTCAGGAACAAACTCATCAAACACGTAATCCGGGATATCAGTCGTTCCTAGAAAAGATATTGCATTTGTAAAGCCATTAGTAGAAGCAGCACATGTAAGGAAATTGGGATACTTTGTAATTAATGAGAAAATTAAGGCTCCTCCATATGATCCACCAAAAGCAAAACATTTTTTTGGATCTAAATTAAGTTCTTTAATGCTTCTAATATTATTTGATAGACACATGATCTCATTTATATCAGTTTCAAAGCAATGTCCAAGAAGAGATTTGGTATATTTATCCCCAAAACCAATAGATCCTGTGTAGTTTGGAACAAGTATTGTGTATCCAATACTAACTAAGAAAGTAAAGAAAAAGTTATAGTTTGTAGTTGCAACAGAGTGTGGACCTCCATGAAAATATAGCAAAAGAGGACTTTTTTTAAGATCAGGATTACACTTAGATAAGTCTTTGCTTCTAATAACTAGATGTTTTTCCTTAAATGTGAAGAATTCGATATTGTCCAAGACTTTTGCTAGACTGAATGTATTGTTAAATAATGGAAATTCTGGAGCCCTTTGTATGAGAGATGCAGCAAAAGCATTAGAATTCTTTCCAAAAGAGCTTACAGATTTGATAATTTGAGCATGAATAATATTACGTACTGGATTTAGTTTCATTTGTACAATCATGACCAAAGACGGCATAGTAGGCGAAGTTAGGTTAAGAGTTGCATAAACTGAAGTATTTTCAGGTCCAAAGCTTACTGAAAAAATCTCTAGATCACCATCATATAATGACTCATCACTTACAACAAGTTTAATTCTGCATACTTGTTTGGTAGTAATGTTTATAGCAACAGGTACTAGTTTGTTTCCGAGATATGTGGAAATGAATACCCAGCTTGAGCCATTTAAGGGAATAAGAGCGTAGTTAGGTGTACCAAATAATCCAGAGAATCCTTGAAATTTGAGAGGATCATTGGCTGGAGCAGGCTCTTCTTGAGTTGAGACACAAATTCTTCTCTCCCCCTCTGGAGACCAAGATAAACCATTCAATACTAGATCTTGAGCACAAAGTTGTAAGGAAGACCAGTGAGGTTTGTAGAGCTGATCAGAAGATATTGAAAAGTATAATAAAGTACATTTAGAAACTATAGCAGTGTTGGATGTAACAATAACTTGTATTCCTCTAACAAATTCATCTGGAGGAGAAAGAACAATTTCTGAAACAGTTCTAAGTTCAAATGAACCAATTGGTTCAGAAGGAGCCATATTACATAGAATAACCTTAGATGGACGAGCAATACAATGAGAGTAGCCAAGTTTCAAAGGTTCATTTTCAAAAGCATTAACAACCATTGCCATTTCGTTTGGAAGGAGTTTTAAAGAAAAAACTGAATGTGTCTCACGAAAACTGAAATCAAGCTCAAATGGTTCAGAATTGATGGAATTTGGCATGTCAAAGCTCCAAGCATATACACGTGGATTCGTAAATTCTGAAAGTCCTTCTCCCCAGTCAGGTATATAGAGATTCTGGTTACCATAATCAGTAACGCTCCAATGTTGAGTGGAGGATGGATCCTTCATTTTATCAGTCCATTTTGGACGCTTGATTTTTGGCTCTGCTATATAATAAGCGTTTTTCCATGTGAGACCAACATCAAAGGTGAGATCAGAATCAAGCTTTAGAATCTTATCGTGGATCAAATCTGTACAAGTATCGAAGTTAGAAGCTATACTAAAAGGTGTTAAAGATGATGCATTTAACGAGTAGACGACCAATCTCGCACCAATAGTTTCTCTTGTCTGGTAGTCAACATCTTCATATAATGAGAAGAAGTGGTTTGATTTATAGAATTCGAGTAAAGGATATCCCATTGTATTTGGATCAGACCTATCGTCCAATGGTCCATCAATATCGTGAACTAATCCTGAAGTATTGTGAGACAAGGTAAAGTTAAAAGGTACTCTACGTTCACCAATTGATCGATAGCCATTGCAAAATGAAAGTATCTGGCTTCCCACTTTAGTGATAGTAGCTCCTTTGCATGCCCAAGATCCGTGAAAGGCCGTAATCAAGGAAAGTCTGGTATCTTTTACCTCTGATGCACTCATTTTCAGAATTATTAGTTACGATATCCGCAAATAATTTTAAATTAGATAGATCTACAACAGCTATTTAATCAGTTGAACTCTTTTATTCAAATATTTCCTTGGACACAGGAATTTAAATTTATCAAAAAAAACTGAAATGTTGTGTGTTGGCGCCAAAACTGGAATATATAAATTTTAGTATAAGGAAATTAAGTTGAGAATTATAGTATATAAAGAGTTTTAGACTTTCTTATCTTCCAAACTTAGATTCCATTAAATTTGTGTGGTTTGGTCGGATTTTTAGATGATGAATGTGTAAATGTTAGTATATTCAGAAGTCAGTGAGAGGAGAAGAAAGGGAAAGAAAGGCAGCAGGTTATGGAATTAAAAAAAAAAGTTAATTACTAAATAGCTAATTTAAGGCAATAATAATGGAGATAGTGAAATTTGTTGGCAAATAGCTGGAAGATTGACTTTTTTTACAGTTTGGGAGAGCCATAACTACTACCATTGCTGCTGATACTGAAGGCCGTGCCATCCCCGCTTAAACTATTAATTTCTTCAACACTATTGAAACCCATTCCCCTAGTAGCATTAGGAGAGATGGGACTTGATGAGGAATGATGACTGTTCTTTTTCATTGCTCTTCTGATTGTTTCTCTATCTCGTTTTCTCTTTAAGACAAGTTCCCTTTTGCGTTCAGGGGTCAGTATTTCCCCAGAAGTCAGTTCCAAAGAGGACTTTCTTTTCCTAGATTTATTTTGGATGGAGTCAATAATGCCGGGATCCTGACTCGGAATAGTCTTACCAGAATAAGATTGGAATACATCGGTAGAACCCTCATTCAACATATAGGAATTGCTATCCCCATGGAAAAATGGATTATTAGAGTTATGACATTCAACAAGGTCGAAGTTAGGCAAGTGGATGTTATCAGGGTTTTGAATCCCACTTCCAGCTGATGGCCCGGTATTTAGGGAAGAATCGTTTTTACCAGTGGAGGTGGTTTCCAGCATAACGTGGTTCTTGGATAAAAATTCAGCATTAATAGGAGAGTTACTATAAAAATGATTTCCATCAGCCTTTGCTGTGGAAGATGAGGGCAAGATCAAATCATTATCACAAGATGAAATCTTCACTTCATCTGGATTTACAACGTCACAGTTAGGAAGTTTGTTATTTGGAATGGAATTCTTAGAGTTGGATTTATCTTTTTTTGAGTTCCTTTGGATCTTATTTGCTTTTGCTGATTCATCTTTAGAAGAATTATGATTTGCCTTTAATACGATATTTTGAATTTCAGAGATTGAATTCATTAGAAATTCCATAACTGAACTAGGAGAGTTTGTAGTGACCATTCCGGGTAACTTGTCAATTAGTTTGAGACTTGGAGTAGTTTTTTGTGATACTCCAGTAATTCCATCACCTTCACTAATATCAGAAAATCCTAAAATCTGGTGAGTTGGTAGATCTTCCGAAATAATACCATTGTTGACAAAGTTCTGAATATGCTTAATCATCTCCACAACATTATTGTTTGGTAACAGCTGAGGGTAGTCATCAAAATTAAAAGTTTTTGCTGACGGGATGTCTGCAGCCCAGCACAATAACGGCATCTTCCTCATTATAAACCTCTTATTGGTTTCCGTGAATGATATTGAGCGAATCCAGTCGTCCATTAAATTCAACTTTGAAAGCTGCTCTTCAAAGTAACCTTCCAATTCTACCTTTTTCCTATTATATAACTCCTGGATACTCTCCCAACGCTCCAAGTTGTTCAAACATTCTTTATAGTACTTATTCACATTATTGATTAAGATTGACCTTAAACTCCAAAGTACCGAAGCTCCTGATGCATGCGTTGGTTCATTTAATACTTCGCGCGGTACATGTATTGAAGGCGGTATGTTTTGAGCGCCACTTCCTTTAATATTAAAGGCGGGTTTGTGTATATTTGAGAAGATTGAGGAGTTAAAGGGAGCAGACTGTGTGGTTTGTTGAGATTTGTTACCACTCAAATGGCTAGATTCACCCTCTTCAAAGTTGTTTTGGATGTTTGAATTTCTTCTATTCTTTTGAGTTCCGTTAATTGAGGACCTGTTATTTCTTGATTTGCTCTTAGATACTGGTTTTGTGGGGTCGGATGTATTGCTTCCTGATGGTGCATCACAGAGTGTGGTTGTTTTCTTGAAGTTAGGATCATTGATATTCGTATTCCCTCCCGATGAAGAAGTTACAGGCTTTTGGAATGGAATATTATTAGCTTGAAGCCAAATAAAGCCCAGATGTGTGTTTTCTGCGACAGAAAGCCTTCTATTTGCATTGTTAATATAAGAAACTACTGCTAAATTGCTGAGATTAACCATAGATTCGTCAATTTCTCCTAAATCATTCACTAGAGCTATTTCATTGTTTGCTGTCGAACTATTGTTTTCCTTACAGGTATCATTATTAATAATATGCGGAAATAATGAGTCACCACCAAAGTCTTTGAGAAAATCGTACCAGCTGAGCTCATTTTGAATTACACAGCTGGATATTGAGCATTGGAAGATAAATCCACAGAAGCGTGATTTCAAATAGTTTTTAATTTTTCTAATTTGTTGGTTTCTTAGACACCTCTCACAATTACATGCACCATTACAAAAAGGACAATAATACCTCAAAACCACTCCATTTGAGTACTTTTGCTTAATTACTGAAGAGAAATTATGCATGATGCACTCTGAGCAGTACATTCTCCAACAATTATTAGGGGAGTAGGCCCTACTGACTAAGATTTCTTCCTGGGGAACAGATACAGATTCACTCAAACTTGATTCAAAATCAGTACAAATATTACATACATGAGATCTATTCACGTTTAGTAGGTAAGATGCTCCAGATCCATAGGAATTCCCTCCAATTGACAGTCTATTATTGAGTTTGACAGATTTTCCTGATTTGCTTCCAAATGGTAATTGATTTTGGTTATAATGATTATTACTTATATAAGTTGGCTCAGAATGGTCACTGTTTTCTATATTATTCTGAGATTTCGGGACTCTCCATGGAATAAGAGATCTTGAATAATAAATATTAGATGTACTAGTAGATGTTGTAGTTCCTGGTAGCTTTGATGAATTATTATTATTTAACATCGAGTTGGAGTTTGGATTTTGAGCTTGTGCTGTTTGGTTAAGTCCTGAAGGATTGATCCCAAGATTTAAAGGTTTGAGTTTTGATGGACATCTGGAGTAGTTAAGTCTCTTGCAACTTCTTCTACAATAATGGCATAGGGGATGCCTTGAAAGTTCTATACAACCTTCTTTAGGCTTAGAAAGTGTATCTAGATTCAAAGTATCCCCAAGCCTATCATCATCTTGAGAGTTGTTGGAGTCATCGCTGATCATAGTCAAACCAGAGTCCAAAAGGTATTTAAGCCAATGGGTATCTAAAGATCTTGCATAAGGAATGTACTCACTTGGAATAGAAACAGAATATTTGCTTTCTGTAGAGTTTGGCCTAAAGAGAAGAAGCTGTAGGAGCTGGTCCTGACTCATCCATGCAGCTCTGACAGCCTCTCCATCATCCCAAGTTGTCAAATACGATCCAGTATTCTCATCAAAATATAAAACCTCCTCCAGAGAATCTACAAATTGTCTCATACTATGGTAGTGCATTACCTTTAATAGGAACTCTCTACATTTCCTTTTTTGATGTCTTTGTAGTAACTTCCTAGAATTGTCCTTATGGATATTCTCACTAACACTGTTTGCCAGTTTTGAAAGCATAGAATCAACCTCTTTCTCAACATAACTTAATCTTTTATAGAGAAATTTCCACTCCTCAAAGTATGGGTTATTTAGAGTCTTCTTATTCTGATTCGAACTATCTGATTGTTTTACTAAGTTGTCTCCATTTGCGCTTACTCCCCCAAATATTGCTGGGTCTACTCCTATGAGTTCAAGTACTGGAAGATCAAGAAATTCCAAATAACTTAATACTTTCTGTTCCTCCACTAAATCTGAACTTTCCAAATTATCCAGTTGAGAATTTCCTGATTGATCCAAAACTTGCTCCTTTCCTCCAGATCTGCTACCACTACTAGTCTTGCTTTCAAATGACGGATTCTTACATTTTTCTACAGTATTCTTAAAAATCTTACTTCTATTCCCTATCAATTTAAAAAGTTCAGTAGTATCAAATAAATCTACCAATGCCCACCTATAAGCAAAATGTAACCCTATACATGCTTCTTTAGGTTCCAGATTCTGTGGCCTTGCTGAAAGATCCAATATACTAATCCATCTCTCATCCACAGGATAAAACACACGCTCCAAATATTCCCAAAATTGTTCCGTGTTTCTTACGTCATCACTTGGAAATGGGGTCAAAAAATCATTTGGAGTAATTGTTTCGTCATCCAAAAGAAGCCGCGTAGTAAATTGCTTGGAAGTTTGCTCCTGGCTTTTCTGAGCATTTACCTGCTTCTTTCTCTTGTTATGAAGCCCCTTTCTGGTATCCACCACCACCTTTCGACGTTCAGGGAACAGTATGGACCCTAAAGTCACATTCATCTCAAGGCTCTTCTTAGTTCATCTCGTATCCCTTTTTGCCTTTTTTTAATACTATTTACAAATTTTACATTTTTATTTTTAATTAATTAAATATTATTTTAGGCGGGAAATTTAGGCGGGAATACCCTGCTTTATTAATAAGGTATCGGCCACTATTAATTAGATTGATAAAAACAAGTATTATTTAACTGGGTAAATATGGATAAATTTTTGTGTAATAAAGCAGCAAGACACAAAAGTCATGAATAAAAAATCAAATTTTTTTAAGTAAACTGTGGAAACTCAACGATATGAAATGTCTAATAGTGAAATGGTGCAAACGGTATGGAAGATTAAGAATTTATTTGAGTATTATTTCATGTTTTTATTAGTTAGTAAAATGATTATTAAGGGATTATACGTTTCTAGTATTCTATCAAATTTTCGTTTTATCTCTAATATTGGTATAATTATCGCATTACCTTGTCACCTGGTCTCTGTAGCATTTACTTATATTCTGTAAACTAGCCCGTTCTAACACCCAAATTGCATCTTCTATCAAAAATACCACTTACCAGAAATCATAATTCTCAATAAAGATATAACTAACTCGATTTGATATATTAAGTTACTATTAGGAAAACTAGATACATGTGTTTGATGTTTCTCCTATAAAAAATTGTACATTTTCTACTAAATACCTTATATTCTAGGGAACTCGTTCAAAATCACGCTGGTAACGTTTGGAGGTATCATGTAATTCTTTGATTTAAATCTCCTTGGAGGAGGACTTGTTGATCTAAAGCCCATTGCATGAGCAATGCTTCTGAACTTTTTAGTGAATTTATCCTTCAAATCTTGAAGCAAGAGATCTGAAAACTCTATTGGAGAAGGTTCTGAAGAAGGAAGAAATTCAGGAATATCAAAGTTATCATCATTGTAATCTGTGTAGTTAATATTATTTGAATGAGCATTTACAAAGTTGGAAAGCCATAGAATTGTTGCAAAAAGTTTACTTTCTCCCGCTGTTGAAAAGCTAAATCTTGTCTGAAGATTCTCTGTCTGGTATTTTGACAAAAATGAATCTATAATCCAATTGCAAAATTCTATTGGAATTCTCAAATTACTTTGATATTTAAAGTTTTGATTGTTTGATTGAGAATCTAAAGATGCTTGTAGACATTTTTGAATTGCTCTAGCTCCACCAAATGATTTATTTGAATGATTCATCAAATTTATAAGCCAATTAATATAAATTATAAGCTTTAAAAAGAATGATTTAAGTTTTAAATTCAAAACTGAAGAATTGTTCAAATTATTTAAAAGTATCTTTGAAAAGTGACTTAATTGACTATTATATATGTTAATTGTACTTTTTGTCCATTCCATCTTAATTTTACTAAACAATTCTATAGATATGAAATTCTCTAGCTTATATATTTGATTCAGTGGTAACTTGGAGTCAAACTTTGGTAATACTGTTAATACATTCTGTTCTTGTTTCTTTTCTAGTTTAATCAAATGAAGAACTTGTGGATCATTAGAATTGGCTGCCTTTAATTCGGTTGGATCATGCTTAATATTTAGATTCTCAAAGTTAGAGAATTGTGTCTTTAAGTTCTTTTCTCCAGAATATCCAATAATATCCAACTGTAGTCTAGATGAGTTATTAACATTTTGTTTATTTCTCTTTTGGATCTCATTTCTATTGTACTCTTTCCATTCCTTTCTAATCTTAAAGTATTGGGTCAAAAATCTTGGATATTCCTTAAATATATATTTAGCCAACATTTTTTGACATCTTTTTGAAACTAACTTATAATTCTTTGAATTTAACTTTAAATATTTTCCATAAAACTCTGAAGATTTTGAGCTTGAACTGTTCCTACATTCAGACGATAATCTATTCATCTCTTGGTCAAATTCATTGTTTTCATCAAAATCTTCCCATTCCTCAATTTCATGGCCACTAATCTTTTTATCGGTACCTGTTAATAATTTTGGCATGATATCACTATAATTCTCCCACAAACCATTGTTTAATATAATTTTTGAGATTTTATTAACAGTTTCCTTTTGTGATTTGCTTAGAAACCCTCCATTGACTAGAGAAGAAAGTTTGTAGTACTTCTTATTCTTTGTAATGATCCTCTTCTTCCAATTAGAATTTACAAGCTGTTCTAACAGAAATCTAGAATAATATAAGTGAGATTTGAATTTTATTGAATGATGGATCGAAGCACTACAACTACGTAATGGAATCATTTTAAAGTTGTAAATGTTATCTTTTCCTGGAATGGTTTTCCAAAACAATCCATACTCGTCAAATCTTAGATTTCTAGCTTTTGAAGTTTTATGTTGATTCATTATATAATTGCTACATTCTCTGGTATCTAAAATAACCAGTTCCAGCTCTCTTTTACTATGCTTTTGCTGTGTTACAGTAGAAATGAATCCAAGAGGAACCTTTTCTTCTTGTAATTTTGTTCCATTAGAGAAGATAAGTTCAGCTCTTTCTGACTCTCTGTTAGGAACTGAAGGAAACTTGGAATAATCTCTAAATCCAAACTTTTGTTCATCTTCAACTACTGAATTAAAACCAGTAAACTTTTGAATTAGTGGGTTAAGACATAAAGGAGATATTACTTTTGTATTAGGATTCACTTCTTTATTGTATCTTTTATAAACCTTCTTGCTTATTTTTAGTCTCAGAATATTATTTGATAGTCTTTTGTTCAGTTCTGGCCTTGGATTCATAGGCTTAAGAGAATCAAATGATGAATAGCCATATCCCAAGCTCCCTATAAAACTATCAAGCTTTTCAATTTCAAAATCTTCACATTTATCATTTCTTTCTTTGTGATTACTAAGCATAAGACTAATAGACTGGTTTTTGAAGATGCTTAACTGCCACAGATTATCCAAATTCATCTTTCTACTTAAATAGTTACTTCCAAAAACACCAAGAGAAGAAATGTTATTTCCATGAATCATATACAAAATATCGTCAGCTTTATATGACGAGTCTAAATTAAAGCTATTCCTGGAAGATCTTGCTCCTTCAGTATGATCTTTTCCAAATTTTAATGGAATAAAGCTTGAAGATAACTTAGTTTTATCAGAGTAATTGATTACATTCTTAATGTACAAGGTAAGTGGATCATGAATTTCTATGACTGATCTTTCGAGTGAAATATTATGAATATCACAATACATTTGATTAATCTTGTTAAACTCATTCAAAATACTTCTATACATATTAATAGTATCAATAGTTTCAACAGAACCACATCTACCGGTTGATAATTGGAATTTTCTAATTGTTTTAATAAGAAACTTAATGACTTTTGGAAGCTTATCTAGAATTACAGAGATCTCAATATCGGAAACAGAGCTTGAAAGTAGAATAGGCAAAAAGTAAGTCCAATTTTTGATTGCAAATTCACCATCTTTAACATATTTTTGAGATGTAATTCTGGAATAACTTTTTGAAAGATTCTTTTTGAGGTCTTCTAATAAGGAAATGCCTTGATTATTTTGCTTTTCTGATCTCAAAGACTTTTTGTAATTCTCAAGGCAATCTATTATGCTTTCAATGTTATTATCAATATCAGTACTTTTCAACAACCCTAAAATATATTCATCCTCGTTTTGAGAATAATCAAATGTATTAGCTTCTAAGTCTTTCCCAATTCCTTCATATAGATGGCCAACTTTAGCTGCTAGTTCATCCTGATATCTTTCTGTAATAACAGTAATTTCAGTATTCCAATCGTTAAAGACATTAGTAGTTATTTGTCCATCAATTGCTATTAACTTATTAGGCTCAGATGACTGATCAGTATCAGACTTCCTTCTCCTTTTCGTGTGCATTTCCTGAAAGTCCTAAGTCTTTTCTTTACGCAAACTACTCTTTCTTATGCCTTTCTTTCGAATATAATTTCAACCAAATGTAAATTTTGACTACATAGAAAAACTTAAGTAATCTAGGCGCCATTATTTTGGCGCGGTATGTGAGTTGTTTAATTTGTGATAATGGCAAGGAATAATAATTGGAAGTAATAATGATTAGAAATTGTGTAATTGTTGAGTAGTTTTGAGTAATTAGCTTTCGTTGAGAATGTCAGGGAAGATTGAATTGGTTAGGGAGTTGTGTGACGAGATTAAGTACCTCAGAAGGTTATGTGAGGAGAACAATATAGAATATAAAAGAGAAGTGACTTCTCATTTAGAGGACGAAGAGTCAATAATAAATTCATTTGAGTTTGATAGTATGACTGAAACCTTGTTGCTTTTAAATAATGTTTCCAAATACAATAGTATTTTTTTGGACGAGAATAGTGAAAGAAAGGAGTTAGGCAGTGAAAAATTAAGGCAATTAAAGAGTGTAATAGACATTAAGGGTGAGATTAAGGTAAGTAATAATAAAAATAATAGTATTAGAATCGAATTAAATTGAATATATAAATTTAACTCTTAATTATGATAGATAATACAAACTCAGTATAAAACTTTGAAAATGGATACTTTATTCTTTTTTGATCAAATAGATAAAGTACTTTCTGGTCTAGAACCTCTAGTAAATACTCCTAGTTCTTGATATATTTGAAGGCTACAGAAGCTAGAACTTGTCCTTGAATTCCATTATAACTATAAGATTTGTGTGGCAATTCTGAGAGTTTTTCAAAATTTATTTGATCATCAAATACGCTGCATAATTCTTCAGGAGTTGAATTACACGATGAAATGAATAAAATACTTCCTCTCTTTAAGTATCTAGAAACGCTATCTTTATAGATATGTTTTTCATCCTTCATTACAAAGATATCATAAGTGCCTTTATCGACAACAATTTCAAATTTCCCTAATTCTAAAATTTCCTCGTTATTACTATGTTTTGAGACATCCTTTCCTGATACCAAATCTACAGGATATAGTGAAATTTTATCAGACAGTTCTTCTTCTTGAACTATTTTTTTTGCAAGTTCAATAGCTGATGGTACATAATCTATTCCAACAGCATAGCTGAAATTGATATTACGTATTAAATCAATCAAAAACAGGCCATTTCCGCATCCAATATCTAGAACTCGTCCAGACTGTACCTCACATCCAGTTTCCATAACCCAATCTACTATTGCGTCAATGTAATCTTCAAACCATTCCTCACCTCTATAACCAACATCATTATAAGAATCAAGTTCATTTTCATAGAACTCTTCCCAGTAGTTCTTATTTATCAATTTGGACTTATAAGTGCTATCTGATTCCATTTAATCACACTTTACCTTATGATCTATTTGTCTATAATATTACAATTTAATTTATATATACTTTTAAAATTACATTTTATAAACTCCAACTTGTCCAAAATTAACGTGGCGCCAATTAGTTTTCATAGCATGGTCATTTAAAATAAAAAAAAATTGTTGTTTGGCGCCAACAATTTTAAAAATTGACATGTATTCCAGTAGCTTTAAGTAAATCATCATGTAAAACCTCAAAAAGAGTTTTGTTAGTTCGATTTGACCTCCAATTAGAGTTAAACTCAAAGTAATCAGGCTTTCTTAAAGGAGATGAGTACCAAATTTGTTTGGTTGCATGCTGTTTTGAAATGACAATAGTACTTTTCACTCCATTGTAATTGAAAGTAATATTCATAAATTCATCGTGAAGGTCAATATCAGAAAGTAAGCCATTATCAAGAAGGTGGTTCAATCTACTTTCAATTTCAAAAAATATCTCTTCAGTTTTTGAGCCAAATTGAGAAATGTCTGAGGAATCTGTACAAATTCTATTCTTTTTTAATTTCAATAAATTAATTGCTAATGGAGGAGTAAACTTAGAATTGTTGTCACATAGGAATCTCAGTGTACTAATAGAATTTCTGAAATTAAAAACTTTGTATGAACTATTGAATTTACTTAAAATTTGAACTGCCTTCAAATTTAATAATTTTATTGTATTCATTAATTAATTAATTTCATTAACAATTTTTAAGAGGCAGTTTGGCGGGTAATTTTCATATTTTTTTTTTAATCTACGTTGCACATAATAAAAATTCATGTATGCAGAAATGCAATTTCTGAATATATAATATAAATTTGTTTTCAGATTATTTACTTGAATTAAAGATAATGACAATATAGAACATGAAAGAGATTTAAAACGATGAACTATAATCAGATTTGTATATATCCAGAAATTTCTGAGAATAGAAATTTTTTATTATTAATAAGGTAAGTAAATTGTGGGTGAATAAAAGAAAAGAAACAACATAAAATTTCAAACAATTAACTAATTTTTGCTGCTTGAAACTATTTTAGAGAAACAATTTCTGTTTCATTAACCTTAATTTCTTTCATTTTTGAAATTTTTCTACTAATCAAATTATATTTATAGTAAGTTCAAATTTTATTTTCTCATTGACTATTAATGATTTTGAAATAAATAAATTTGCTAAATATCAGTAATTATTGGTCTCTTTTGGTGGTTGTTATCTTCATAATGTACTCTCCATCTATGTATAATTCAATATCAAAATTTCATGAAAAGAATATTATTAATGGTTTGTTAGTTTTTGTTGATATTGGATTTGGAAATGTGGTAAAAAGTATGAGACAGTTTTACAAAATCCTTAATTACTATTTTAATTGTTCAGAATTAAATCAATATGATAACTTATTTAATGAAAAAAGATTAGTTATTTCTATATTAAAAATTGTACCCTTAATATTTGTATTTTTGGATATAATAATAATGGGATATGAAAGCTTTGCATTTACTAATTTAATAGGTTTAAGTATGGGTAATATAAATATAGGGCCCAATGATTTGGAAAAATTGTACTTTGAAGATTTAGTCAAGTTATGTTTTATAGGATTTACAATTTCAATGATTAATTTAACTTATTTATCAATATTTGATGTGATAATGGATATATTTTATTGTCATGAACTTAAAAGGGTAGTATCTAGTGAAGAAATGAGATCCCAAAGCCAGGATTTATCTGCTATGAGTGGAAGAAACCTTAATGTTTCATTATTAATTAGAGAAAGTAGACAAGAAAATGGTAATGATTCTCAAATACTGAATGATTTAATTAGAGATGAACATTTAATACTTGAAAATGCAATTAATCCTTTGAGAATTTCCTGGTTAAGATACTTTGTATCAAATACTTCTTTGTTGAAAAACCTTCATTTTGTAAATTTGGCAAACGATGAAGATTTAAATGAATTAAATCTCAGAAATGAATTATTCTTTTCACTGAATAACTCAGATATATATTATAACATACATGTCATAGTTCCGAGAATATTGCCAATAAAATTATCAGAAACGTCAAAATTGTCTATATATAGACTAGTATTCATATATTCATTTTTATTGACAATATATCAATTTTTAGACATTTTTTTAAAATTTTCAATAATATATTTATTAATTCAAATATCTTTTTGGCCATGGAATTTTTTATTTACAATAACTTTACAATTAATCTTTATGGGCATGTGCTTTTCGTTCCACAATTCTCCAATAACTAATTTAATTATTGGGCTTTTTATTAACTTATTTGGAGTTTTACCCTTATTATTAACGTCTCAAAACAGAATTAAACATAATGTTAGTATTACGTGTTCCTTGCTTTCACTTAGATCCATGGAATTTCTTATTTCTATACTTATTATTATCATTATTCCTTTCAACACAAATAGTGACGACTTGCAATGGTTGCATGCAAACACCGGTAATTTGAATGCGTCCACATATTTGCATGCAATAAAAAATTATGTTTGGAAAAATAACGTGGCAAAAAATTTAGTATCAAATATAAATGGAGAAAAAGGTGAGATAAATATTAATCAGTTTTTTTGGATAATTATTGCAATATTTTTTATACACGAAATGTTATTATTTTTGATACAAAAGATTATATCAGCTCCAAAATCAACGCAAGGTGAATATTCATCGAGAAATCCTAGCAGTGAAAGGATTGAAATGGCAAACTCTATTGAATATATACCATATTTTAGATTTATATAGAATTCAGCTTGGGGGGAGGGGGATTTCTTTCTCATTAAATCACCTATTTATTTTCAGTCTCTTAAATTTCTTGTAAGATTTAATTATTCTCAGGATTCCTTTAATTTGAGGAAGGAAATATGTTGATGGAAGAAGAACTATTATCAGAAAAAAATACTGCATATATTTACAGAATTCATTTGAGTATGCTAATGATATAAGAAGAAGTATTGAATATGTACAAGTTAATACTAAACTTTGAAAAAAATTATTCCAAAAGTGAAGTTTAATAATTTCGTGAATAAATATCGCTGATTTCTCAAATACATAGGAAAATTGTTTAATGTATTTAATAGTTTTTGGTGAAAATATTGATGATGTTAGAAGATTTTCCAGAATTGTAAAGTCAACTCTTTCTACTGACTTCTTGGCTTCATAGTTCTCAAAGGTAATGGATTTGGGACTTAAAGATTGAAATTTGGTGTGGTTATTTCTAATTGGAGAATAAAGAATATTATCTTCTAATAATCCATCAACATCATATTCTGAAGCATTTAAAGTTTTTAAATTCCTGGAAATTGAGCTTTCCAAATTCAAAGTAAGATTCCTTTTATCAAAATTTATGAATAATATTATTAATCCAAGTAAAAATCCAAAAGAAAAAATGTATTTTGGATGAAACAATAAATACCATATAATACTTAAAATAAACAAAGAGTGCAGTTGTGATTCCCAATTTAAAAGCCTCCAAAAATATTCTTTGTAAGGAAAGACACACTCAGAATTATATATCTCTTTTAATAATATAATTGAATTAATTATCGCCTTTATATCAATTTCAAGATTAATATCATTCATTATTTTATCGTGGAAATTATGATTCTTACTTTTATTGTATTTGAAGTTCGATCTAGTTTCAGGTTCTGGAAGATAAAGAGCAAAAATCTCACGTGGAATAATAGAAAGTCTTGACCATTTAATTTCTGTGAAAACTTGGACTACAAAGCTACAATGAGGCTCTTGAAGTATTCCAATTGATTTATACTTTATTTCAGCACTATGGCTAAACTCGATAGCATCTTTGACCATCTGATTTGCCAACTCAAAGTATATACTATTTGGTAATTCATTCATAATACAGCCATCCAAACTTTCTTTGCTAGAATTTCTTACTAAAGTTTCTCCTAACATATCTTCATCATCCTTAAACTCACTCAATCTATTTGGCAGCTGCTCATTCTTATTCAATTGCCTTTCACAGCTTTTTATTGGAAATCTAAGTAATTTCTGAGCCATTAAATTCTCACTACGTACTTTTTTTTGCTGAGATTTCCTAATAAATAATATCCTCGCATCTTCATCCGAAGCTATTATTAATCTACTCTCGAGTGGTTTTCTATTTGAATGAGCCCCTACCGGAATTACTATATGTCCAATCATATCATTACTACTGCTTATTAATGATGGATCTGAATCATCCAAGTCATATATTTCAATAATAATTCTACTCAATGGATGGTGAACTTCTATCTCAAGAATTATACAAATGTTCTTCTTCACAATACATGACTGAAATAAAAGCTCTTTATCATATAAAACTCTTATATATGGCAATAAATCCATACATTCTCTTTTTTCTTGTGCTGATGTTAAAATTTTATTCAAGCATAAAGCTATTCTCATTTTACCATATCCACCAGAATATACTGGATTTATTGCGATTTCTGGCCAATACAAACATCTCCATATACTAAAATCTCTTTTAACTATATTGCAGTTTATTTCGTTTTTAATTCCATTTTCTTCATTTACTATTTTACCTGAAAAATCATCATCCTCTGTTTTAAAAAAACGATTTTCGTCGTTATTAGAACATATTTCCTTATTTCTTAGCTTTTCTGTCGTACTTCTTGGGGACAGGAGATGTTGTGAATTCTCTGAAGAACTTTTTGAGTTTGGAGAACTCAGTTTAAGAGATGTTCTTTCTTTATCAACTTTCAAAATATTATTATTATAAACTGGTTGTCCATCTTTAATTATTACCGACCAAGCTAGTAATCTTGGATTAGTTAGCTCTGCCTCTAGTACTTTATCCATTATACTATTACTGTTATAATATCCTATTGACATGTTTTAAAATTCTAATCTCCAAATTATTCTCTGGTTAAATCCACAAAGTATTTAATTCTGCTTTATTATTATAAAAAGGGATTTATGCAACACACACGCAGATATTAATTTTCTTGAATTTTTTTGAATAGATATATAATCATTAGTGTTGCTCCCACAATCCTATTATTAGTTTCTATATTTATTTTGCTTAATATTTCCAACCTGTGTTGATTTTACATACAATTTAACTTCAATTTTGTAATTTCTCCTAATAGCTTTTCTTATTAATATAATGTTCTTATCCAATATTAATTTATATCAATTTTTTTTTTTGAATCTTTTTATATGCAATATATTTATAAATATATTATTTATTCATGCCTTATTAAATATTTTAATAAATGCCACTAAAGTTTTGGCGGGAAGGGTTGGATTAATTGAAAGTTAAACTTTAACAAAATAGAGAAAAAAAGATTTAAAAAGCAGAGTAAAGCTACTGTACTGAGTTTAATTGAATTTTTATATTGTATAAGTCCAATTGAAAGATTTTTAAAATGGATTTTCTTCTTTTTTTTTTTTGGCCTGCATGTAATGAATGATTTGATTGACTTTTTTTTTTAGGCGGTAAAAAAAGATAAATAATATAGGTGTGTTGAATTGCAGAAGTTGTCAGAAATCTATTAAGGTATAAATTACCGATAGGGAATAAAACAGCTTTACGGATTAATGAACTAGTTGGAGGTAGAGAGATATTTGAGCTGTTTCTTAGCAGAAAAAAACAAATAGAAGAATTTCTGAGAGTTTAGAAAGGGTAAAGCTAATATATGCAAATATAAGCGTTATCATATCAATTATAGTAGTAGGTTTACTTTGTTTTTGTATATTTTATGGATGAACCTACAACTTATATTAAGAAGGAGGCTGATCAGAGCCTAATAGATGACAATGGTCAAACAGAATTAAGTGATGATGAAGAAGAGGAAGGGGAATGTGAGAAAGAACAGGCAAAGGACGACGAGGGAACCCAAGATAACGGAATTGTTTCATTCTATGAAAATCAAAATATTTTAGATACTTACTTTGATAACTCAGAGGCTCAGGAACTTCGAGATCTTGGAGTTTCTTTGGTAGATGCAAATGAAGTGAGTAACAACATTTTTGAGCAAATGAAGTCACATTTTAATACATCAAATAAGCTGTCAAAAAGAAGAGCTCTTAGAAAGCTTGGGAACACCTTCCTAAGTAGTGATACTTTACCTGAGCCTGAAGAAAAGACTTCTGTATCTATACTAACTAAAACTGAAGTAGGTAACGAGAATATTTCAAGTAACCAGAGTGAATCAATGTATGAATCTGCAAATGATCTTGGAAACGACTCCAGGTTAGACTCTAGGCCTGAATCTGAGCTTGAACCTATTTCCGAACATGTTATTGAAATGGATACCCTAGTAGATGAATGTTTTGAAATAAAAGATGACTTAGACTTGGAAAGATACAAGTCTAGAGTTTCGAAAAGCAGAGACAGAATTAACCAAATAAGTACAAGTATTGAAAGTGGTAATATCAGCAGTAGCAGTACTAGTATTAGCGGTACAAATTGTCTCAGTAATAATAATGAAAATTATGAAAGTAGTTTGAAAATAATAAAGATTTCAAGAGAATCAGAAAACAGTCAGCTATTCATTTGGGACAAAATATGGAATGCTTTGTATCCACATCAGAAGGAAGGAGTGCTTTGGATGTGGGGATTATATTGCAATAACCATGGAGGAATACTGGCAGATGAAATGGGACTAGGAAAGTCAATTACTGTGGCTTCATTTATTGCAGCACTATTTATTACATTTAAACGTAACCAAGAAACTTTTCTAGATGATGAAACAAAATTTCTTAGAGTTAAATCTGAGTTAAAATCTGAATTAGATCCAAATTCAGAAACGATTTCTAGATCCACTTTTTATAGTAATAACAAGGTACCGAAAATTAAAATTGAGACAGAATTAATAAAAAAGTTACCGGATGTATCATTATCATTTTTAAATGAATTAAACACAGCTAAATATGAAGAATTGAGTTTTGATACAAATAACTGTAAGATGGTACTTTTGGTACTTCCTGCTACATTAATTTCTCACTGGATTGAAGTATTTAATAAATGGTATTATCCAATAAGAGTCATTCTGTTTCATGGAAAAGGTGAAAGCGAAAGAAGAGCAATGTTTGACAAGCTCAGAGAAGTGGAGAAAGTAAGTACAGAGCTTTTAGTTATCACGACTTATGAGACTTTGAGACGTAATTTACAAACATTGAGACAAATTGGTTGGTTTTACGTCATTTTGGATGAAGGACATAAAATCAGAAATCCAGATTCTGGAATTACTTTGGCAGTAAAATCATTAGGTACTTGTAATAGGCTTTTATTGTCTGGATCACCAATACAAAATGATTTAAAAGAGTTATGGAGCCTTATAGATTTTGTTTATCCAGGAAAGCTTGGAACATTACCTGTATTTGAACAACAATTTGTAATTCCTATAAAACAAGCAGAGTTAAAGAATGCTGCAAAAGTTCAAACTATGAGAGCTCTTAATTGTACTCGAATTCTCCAGGAGCTTATTAAAGCATGCATATTAAGAAGAAGGAAACATGAACTACAAGATATCTTAAAATTACCGTCTCAGGCAGAACACGTATTATTTTGTAGTTTAACTCCCGTACAGTATGATGTTTATTGTAGTTGTTTGGATCTTCTCCAGGCCAAACAGTTGGTTAAGAACAAGATGTATGGGATTTCAAAGTATTTTGCTTTATTAAATATTTTGAGAGAAGCATGTAATCATCCAGAATTATTAAAGTTAGTTAGGAGACAAAATAAGAATGGAGAAATAGATTCAGATTTTGATTTTTATGAAGATCAAGAGGATGAAAATGGCTTAAATACTGAATTAAGATGGAATAGAACTTTAAGAAATAGAAGGTTCGAGGTGAATTCGGATCAGAATAGTTTATCTTTGGGAAATATGAATGTGAATGGAAGAGATAGTGGAAAATATCAAGCATTAATGTCAATATTGAAGCTTTGGAGAGACAAGAAAGAACATAGAGTACTTATCTTTACGCAAGGAGTAAGGACTTTGAAGCTTCTTTCTGTTCTTTTAGAGAAAGATCTTGACTTGATACCAAATAGAGATATTTTAACTTTGGATGGTTCAACTCCTTTAAGTACTAGATTTTCATTAGTAAAGAGATTTAATCAAGACCCATCTATTTTCTTATTTATTCTGACATCTAGAGTTGGAGGGGTTGGCCTTAATATTACAGGAGCAAATAGAGTAATTTTGTATGACCCTTGGTGGAATCCTATGACAGATGTTCAAGCTAAAGAAAGATGTTGGAGAATTGGACAAAAGAAGGAAGTAATAGTTTATAGACTAATCACTAGAGATACAATAGAAGAGAAGATTTTTCAAAGGCAACTATTTAAAGAGTTTATTGCAAAACAGATACTTAAAGATCCCAAAAGTCAGTCAAGCTTAAACTGGACAAATTTCAACGAGTTAGTTAAGAAACCCAGAAGACCAAAAAATTATGTTTCCGATCCAAAACTGGTTTCAAACTACGTAAGGAATATAAAAAATATCTGGGGAGGCAAAATAAGACAAAGAAAAGATGGAAACACACATTCTAGCTACTTTGACGACTTTGATCTCTACGATAAGGCAGGATATGACGATTTTGATAACCGTAGATCCAATAACTCACGCAAGAAAGAGGTAATAAATGACGAGCTAAATCTCTTTGGGGAGATAACTTTTGATGCCAAATCTGAGCATAACGCTATTATGAGTATTTTAGGAGACAACAATGACGATAATTTGGTTTCTAATGGTATTGGTAGCTCAAACAACAGTAATTGTTCACCAAGTTCTTCTCACTCTGGGAGAAACACATACTCGTTCAGTGACTATTTAAGCGATGATCTGGCAGAAGCTACTAACGAAATTATTAAAACTTCGGTAGAACTGATCAAACAATCAGAAATTGAAAGAAGTAATTATGATTATAGCGTCCCCACGTGGACCGGTAAATCAGGTCAGGCGGGCGCGCCAAGTTCTTTTATATTGCGGAATTTGAAGCGCCAAAAAGTTTCTCAGGAGGGAGGCGGAGAGGATGGTAATAGATATACAGATGGGTGGGGTGAGGAGTCGATAAGAAGAAGGTTGATAGATTATTTTTTAAAGAGGGAGAGACTGGGGATAAAGACGAGTACAGAGGATCTATTGGGTAGTTTTGGGGAGTTGATACCTGATTCAAATCATGGCTTATTTAAGAAGATCTTAAAGCAGATTTGCACATTGAATAAGTCAAATAATGTGTCTAGCAAAGAGAACTATTGGGTTTTGAAAAAGGGTAATTTGAAAACATCTTTCATCTAAATCTTTTAAATACCTGTGTGAGTGCTAATTGAGCAATCAGAGTCAAAATATCTATAGGGGTCACCTTTGACCACTGGCTCATTTTCTCCTGATGAGAGTCCAGATTCTTCGGAATTAAGATTTTTGTTGGTAATAATGTTAAAGCTGGAGAATTGTACTGGTTTTGTTTCTTTTATATTGTCAATCCAGTTTGTGTTTCTTTCATTTGAAGTATTATTAGCTTTTTGTTGACGTCTATTAGATTTGAATACAGTATTAGTAAAGCATTTCTTATTTTCTAAGACTTTTGAGGATATACTAGTCCAAAATTCAGCAAGGATTATATACACTCCAAGAGTAAGTAGTGTGATTGGAATCAGGTTTAGAATTAAAATGAGTATTTTAAATAATAATGACTTGGAGAGCATGAGTTGACTCTTCTTGCCGTATCTATGATTTAAAGGCAATAACTTCACTATGGCTACAGGAAAAGTAGCTCCACTGTTTTTGTGTCTTTGCACAACTTCCAGTAGATCCGAATTTTTGAGCTGAACATTTTCGAGTTGTAAGCTCCAAAAACAAATATTCTCATAGTTTGTTGTTTTTGTTTCAGGAAGTAATTCACCATTTGTAATTGGATTTTTGTGATTGCCTAGTAATATAAGCTTGAAATCCGAGCAATCCTGACCATTTGGTACTTTTGTTCTCACCAGAATCTGATCATTTTCTTGATTTATTTCAAGAGTTTCATTGTATCCTACTAGATCACTATTATATTCTGATTCCAAAAGTGGAATCAAGTTCTTTTCTTCATAATAATCGGTTTCTCGTGACTCATTATTGGAAGAAAATGAAAGCTTTGTGATATATATTGAGTGGTTGCTGGTAATACTATTTGAAAGACATAATAAAAATGTCTTTTCATTTACATTTGTTATTTCTTGCTTCATTTCAAATACTATATAATTCTTATTATTGCTCTTAATTTCTTTAAATTCTGAGGGATTTGTTATAAAGTTACTATTTATGTTGGATGAAGAGCATATTAGGTCATAGTTTTCACTAATCTTAGAATAACTTTCATTCCATTCTTTAAATACCAAAACTGAATGGCTTCCGTAGAGTAAACTGGCAACAATTCCTAATCTTAAGTTAATTTGACCATCCAAGATTGATATTTCTCTATCCAAAATTTCGAATCTATCCTGGACTGCTTCATTTATTGACTTTTTATTTACAATCAATTTTCTTGGCTCGTTATCTTCCAAATTGTGATTCAATTCTATTTCTTTCTTGAGTAACATTTCATTCAAATGATTTTCCTCTTTTCTTTTGGCTTCAATATTTTCCAGTAACATATCAAATAACTCACTAATTATTGGTTTCACATTTTTCACAGCTTGGTCATCACACCTATAACAATTTATTCTCAAACCCATAAGAATTGCCACTACCAATAAAACAAGGAATTCCCTATTCATTTGTCCATTATTACTCAGTTATCTGACTTTTTTTGAATAATAAGAAATTAACAAGATTAAGAAAAATTATTAAATTAATTAGTTTTTATTCAATATAAAAAGGTTTTTTGTCATCTTTTTCTCTGTGCATTTATATGTGGGGAATGGCGCCATGCGTCGATACCTTAGTACCGGTATATAAAAATAAATTCATCAAGAAAAAAAATTATTATTTTTTTTCTCAATGACAGAGGAAAATGAAAAGAAAGCTTTTGTTAATAATTTGCTAATTCGAATTAATGTTAAAACATGGTTTTTTTGGATAACATATTTTGTCTTGGTTTCCATAATATACTTTTCAATAGATTATTTATATATATTCAAAAATTCAGCACTTGGAATTATCGAGATTAACTACTTATTTTACAGCTTTAGATCGAATTTTTTGAAGCTGAAAAAAAAAAGTCATATAAATAATGTTTTAATTGATATTAAAGGATTAAGCGATTATGATCTTAAAATTCTTAAAGAACGTATATTTTTAAAAATGAACGATTATTCTAGAGAAATAGTATATAACCATCGAAAACCTAAATTTGAAAATGAAAATAACCGAATTCTTCTTAAGGCTATTCTAAATAGTACACATTCAAACAATGATTTAGATAAGATTCAAAATCCTAAAGAAAGTTATTTTGAATCTTACTTAGAATCTCTGGATATTAATGAGCAACAAAATGCTCGGTATTCATACTCAATATTTGTTTCTTTTAAAAATTGTGGTGGAAAAAGCTCTGAAAATACAATAAATTTATACAATAGTAAAGTTTCACTATTCTGTCTGAATAATGAAATTACCAAGAGTGATTTTTTTATTATTTTGAACGATCTTTTTGATATTTGGTTTTTAAAATTTACTGAAAATGAGCCTGAAATTACTAAATACACTTCTCTTCAAATTTCAATGTATAACTTATTTGATTTGGAAATCAATTATCATAACTTACTGGATTTCAATAAAAGTCAATCATACTTGATATTTGAAAACTTTCTTTCCCAAATTAATCAATTATTATATGTTAACATTAGAAGCCAGAACAAATATATTACCAAAGATAGCATAGACTTTGAAGATAACCAGAAAACATATAATAGGTTAATTCAAAACCTTAATGAAAACAATTATTACTATTTTGACCAAAATACATTTACATTATCTATTTTTAACCATTTTTCAAACTTTAATAGTACCCATCATTACAGCTTTACCAGCAAAAATAGTGACTTTATATTCACTCACTCTTCTTTAACTAATAATTCAGATCCACTCCTATTACAGACTATCGTTTGGATGAGTGTAATCAAATCACTCATTCTTCCTAAGGACTATAGACTTAATTTCAAAAGCAGAATTAATAATGTAATCTTCAAAAACCATATTAATGAAGAAAATCAAAATTTTTTTCTTTCTGATTGGCAGATATCAGCTATTCAACTTATCCATTCTAATTATATAATCAACAATATCATTTTCAATATTGATAGGTTTTTCTCAACTTTAAGCCTCTACAATAAATTCAAACTCCCAAATCACATACTATACGCTATTAAACACATGAACAAAATAATTTCTAATATACACACGGTCAGTCACGACTATTTGCCTATTATTCTACAAAACTCTAATGATTTACTTTATAATCCCGAGTTTCATAATAAAAAAACCTTCAACTCAGATCTTATTATGGCAGTATATTCCCCCATATCTATTCCTATTTTGTTTCTAATTATAATTTCCATGTTCAGAATTGTCAAACATTCGAAAATGAAATTTGAATAATTCATATTATTTATTACACATTGCATTTTAGTCAATTTTAAATACAAAACAGGCGCCAAATATTGGCGCCACATAAAAAAGTATTAAATTAGTCAGAAAATGATTAGTACTAATATCAGGCTTAAATTAATTTTAAATGAATTTATAGAAAATAAGTTTAATAGTGATTTTGTTGATATTTTCAGAAAATTTTTAATTTAATAAATTTATTGAGAGGGAAAAAGGGATATTAAAACAGGTTTTTTTTCCTTTTTTTTTAACATATAAGTTTAGATAAAAGAGGAACGGATTTGACAAGGTTAACAGCCAGAGTTCTTATTGGAGTAAGTTGAAAAATACGTGTAAAATAGAAAAAAAGAAGAAAAAGAAAAAAGAGTTAAAATAACGCAATTTTCCAAAATGGAGGAAGCTCAAAAGGTTCAGAAGAGCTCTAGAGTTTGGTGTGATTCCGATGATGAAAATCTTGAAATTGATATTTCTGATAATTTAAAGTTAAGGAAATTAAGAAAAGTAGATGGTGACAAGTCGATAGATGGAAGAGAGTACTCAGAGAGACTAAGAGAATTCCACCACAATAGAGTTTTTAAGACAAAAGGTAATGAATGGATTTACAAGGCAAGAAAGGAGAGACTTGAATCAACTGATACTGACAATTTAGATCCGAAAATTGTAGATAACATCCGACCTGATGCTTTAGATAATTTAAGAGCTTCTAGTCAAGTAAAGACTGGTAAGATTTACAAATATATTCAAGATTACAAAAGCAGCAAAAATGATAAATTAATTAAAAGTGGACAGCGTCTTATTAACCAATCAAAGATTAATATTAAAAGATTAACTAATGCTAATATACAATCTCCTAGTGGATGTGTTGTTAAGTCGCTTGAATTCCATAAAGGACAACATATTGAGAATGGAAATAATGTATCATTGTTATCAGTTAGTGGTTGGGACAAAAAGATTAAGTTATTTAACGTTGATGGAATTGAGAATAAATTAATATCATCTTTATTTTTTGATGATTTTCCAATATACGAGTCTAGATTCACAAGTTCAACTGAGGAAATGATGTTTTTAGGCCCACGTGCAAGAATTGGAGTATTTGATTTATTGGAAGGAAAAATAAACTTTTTACCTGGAATAGCAGGAAGAAAAGATAAAAGATATTGGAATCTTACAATTCAAAAAAATGAAGGACTTGACAAAGCTTATATAGGCTTATCCACATCTAATGGTACAATTTTAGTTTTGGATGAACAAACTAAACAACTTGTTCGTTCTTTTAAGATGAACGACAGTGTTACTGGCTTAGCTTTTCATCCAACAGAAGACAACCAAATTATATCAACCAGTAACACTGGTGAAATTTATGTTTGGGATATTAACACTGGGAGGTGTAGAGAAAGAATTGTAGATTATGGATCTCTTTGTATAACTGGTATTGTTTCATCTTACAAAAATAGAGTTCAAAGAAGAGCCGTTTCTTCTTCTTATATTATGACAGGTTCTACAACAGGATTTGTCAACATTTATTCATTAAATGATAGTATTCGAAAAAGCCAAGATAAATCTGAAAACCAAAGTAATAATTCTATATTTAAGAATCCAAAGTTTACTGTTGGTAACATATGTACTAGCATTACTAGTATGGCAATACATCCCAGAAATGAAATTGCTGCAATATCATCAAAATGGACCAAAGATTCTCTAAAGTTGATTAACTTATATACTGGACACATATATAGCAACTGGCCTACAGCAAGAACTCCTTTAAAATATGTAACTTCAATGGATTTTTCAGAATATGGAGGGTATCTAGCAGCAGGTAACGATAAAGGTGACGTATTACTATATAGAATTAACGACTATATATAAATTCCAGCAAAACTAATCAATATACTAGTTTCATTATTACTTTGTTTTACCTATAAAATCAAGTAAATCACATAGAACATATTCTTAGTGTTTGCAATAGTTGTACCTTAATCACCCTGGTTTTATAATAAGCTTAACTATAATATATCAAAGTTACTATTTGTTTTTCTCGTTGAATTCTGAATTATCCAAGTAATAATTCTATCAGTATTAAAAGTAGATTTACTAATTTTCTCCCTGAACTGACTTATCTAAAGTCACTGTATCTAGCATTATACTGCTGTTACCGGCATTTTCACTGGTGGAAGACAGAATTTGTGTAATTTTTTGAGTTTCTGTAATGCATGCAGAATCTGTTGTGGTTGTGCATGCAGTATTTTCTGTACTACTAGCATTTGTATTTTCAATATTATTATTACAAACATTAGCGGCTGAAAGCTTAGTTATCGCCTCCATCTGAGTTTTATTGGATATAAATGTATCAGTCGGGGTGTTAGGAGCCGTAGGAGCAGTGGAAACCGTAGTTAATGTTGAAGGTAATATTACTAAGTTTCCACAATTTGTAGTATTTGTCTCAGGATTTCCCGCTGAATGCACACCTACTCCAATGGGAGAGCCAGCGTTGGGAGGAATTGTAACAGAAGAGGTGGGATTGTGAATTGAGCCAGTAGAAGATGATAGTGCTGCTGCATAAAGCAAAGAGGCATTCCTCAACGCATTCTGTTGAAAAACATCCATCATCATAGTGTGGGGAGTTCCGTGCATTAGTGAAGCCATTGTAGTTGGGTGTGCAGAATATTGACCACCTATCGCCATGTGCGGGAATAACATTTGCGCGGGCCCTGCATGTGGTTGTGCATGCATTTGACCGGTAGCATGAAAGTTGTTGAGTGTAGATATAGAAGAGTCGAGCAGGTTAATATGATTTCTGTTGGGTGCGAATATGGCGGGGAAGTGGTGGGTGTTGGGATGGGTTTGAATATTATTGGTGCAAAACTCGGGGGTAATGGAATTGTTGAGAACAGATGAAACTGTTCCTGGGTTTGTGTGGGGTACTGGGAAGTTGCTACACTGATTCTTCAAGTTGTTACATCCATTGTTGGCTCCGAGTATTGAGGACTTTCTGAATCTTTGGTTGCATATTCCTGTATGTTCTGGACTGCCTTCAATTGCAGTAGGAGTTTCTGGGGTGGATTTTTCAAATTGTCCGCTGTAAAGGTTGAATGTAAGCACTCCAGGCTTTTTTCTCTTATGCGCGCCTCTTGCTACGACATTTTGCCTGCAACCAATAGCAGCTGCCAAAGTTATTTCAATGGTATATTCTGAAAGGTCAGGGATGAAGAAGAAGTAGTATTTTCTGGTTTCACATTCATAATAGGAGACTGCCCATGCAGGTTTCGTTCTGTCAAAGTGGATTCCTGTCATTGGGCTTTTGGGTACACTAGAGAGGGATCTAGTTACATCTCTAAGCCAGTTTAGCTGCCAATCTGGAAGCATTCTGGGGGAGAAGCACGTGACATTTGCAGAGTTATAGTCTCTTTGGATAAATGGGTTGTACTCGTCTTGTCCATTTTGGTTGAGAGACTTGCTGGATTCATCATGTTTGCTAGCAGAAGATGAGCTATTATTGATACCTGTATTATTATTGTTGAATGTGTCGTTGTTACAATTTCCACCGTTTTCTTTGGTAGATTTTAAAATGGTATCACCCTTGTCTGTTGGGACTGTCCAAGAAAGGGATCCAATTAAGCTGGAGTGAATTCTCATAATCTTATCAAAAGATGTTTTCCTGTCATTAGAGAGAAAAAGCTCGTCTTCATGTGAGTTTGTCGAAATAATGCTTCCTCCTCCGATAGAAGAATTGAAGTTATTTGAGTTTGTCTTGTTTTCTTCTGACTTTAAATGTAAATATTGTGAGGAGTTTTGTAAGCTTTCAATACGATTCTCTCCTAAGGCATCTACATTTTCTGAATTGCCCTCTTCCTCTCCTGTGTTATCTATCTCATCCTCTTGTGAATTTTCAAAAGACCTGGTTTCTACTACTTCACTTATAGACTTCTTTTTTGCACTACATTCATCCATATTTGAATTAGTTTCTGTCGCTATTGTCTCAACAGCACTGTTTACTGAGTCTATTGAGCATTCTTTTCGTCTCTTCTTCATTGATGTATCATCAACATTCACATTTTCAGCGCCTCTTGTGATTTCTGTTTTTTCTGTTGATACGGTATTTTCTTGTTTATTTCTTTCAGGAGTTGACAGAATTACTTGCACCAAGTTATCGCAAGCACTAGTTTTGACTAGCTTTTTCGAATCATTAGATTTTGGAGAAACTATAGAGCTTGTTGTTAAATTCTGGATGGTCTCCAAATTATCTTTGAATGCTACTTGGGGAACTGACGTACTTTCTGCAACTGGAATTGCATTCTTAGCTCCTGGAGCATAAGGACCGTAACTACAACTATATGGATACATTGATGGTAGAAACCCATGGTTTCCCTGAAGTAAGTTTGTAAAGTAAAGCTGTAATAATGTTGGGTCATTATATAAAGCAGTATTCATCATTCCGTTATTAAATGATTGATTTATTCCTTGTTGGAACATAAAAGGAGATATCATTTGTTGGTTTGCCATATGAGGTGTGGCCAGAGATGCAATTTGTGCAATATTTGGAGTGGAAATTGATGATGAAGATGGCGTGGGAGTGCTAGAAGGTGTGGATGAAGGAGTTAGAGTTGTTGATGGAGGAGAAAATGATTGATTTCCTTCATTAAGGGAATTTGGGTGAGAAATTAATATTTTTTGTTGGTTAA
This sequence comes from Cryptosporidium viatorum, assembly GCA_004337795.1. Taxonomy (NCBI): domain Eukaryota; phylum Apicomplexa; class Conoidasida; order Eucoccidiorida; family Cryptosporidiidae; genus Cryptosporidium; species Cryptosporidium viatorum. Next base: position 101,423 of record QZWW01000032.1, read on the forward strand.
ACATTAATTATAAATGAGATTAGTAATAAATTAATTAACTTGGGTATATATAAGCTTAAAGTTATTCTTAGTATAACATGTATATATATTGTATATATAATGTTATAAATTACGTGTAAATATTTGATTTAATCTTTAGAAGTTAGCCTTACTTTGAAATAATATAGTATTATAAATAGTTTTTACTATATTAATGTCTAATATAATTAATTAATTTTCTTTGTTATTTTGGCCAATGTCGTCAACACAACAATGTAATTTAAGCCAAAGAGATTTTTACAAAAACCACTTAAATTGTTAGTTATCCAATTTCCCAAGGTATATTAACTATTATATATCCCTAAATTATAAGGAAAAAAAAGAAAACCTCTTATTTTTTTTTTTTGCAGTTTTTCTAATAAAAATTAGCCTTAATATATATATTTTTTTCAAAATATATATTATTGCAAAATTTTTAAAAATTTCATTAATATTAATTATACTCCCCCTATTTATTAAATAACAGCAAATTTAATATATCCACCAAGTTACCCATTATTCATCTAGTGCACATGCAGATTGCAATACTAGTGGAGCAGGTGCAATTAATTTCTATTTATTTTATCTTATATATTAATTTGTAGACGTCTACAAAGCGAAATAGACAACAAAGTACGTAAATTCCACGGAATGTAGGGAGATATTGCCCCTCATTCAAGATATAATTAAATAAATTTTCAAGTATATTTAAAAGTTATCGTAATATAATTATTATTAAATATTTATTTTTATTATTCTCCATATTATATAAGTTATACTTGAAATGTGGGGAAATAGGCGGGCCAAATTACGTATCTTGCCTTTTTTTAGTGGCACTTAAAATTATTTGGTGGGTGGGGGGGTGAAGGAAAAAGAAAGCTTTTGAAAAAAAAAGTTTGTAATTAAAACTGTTTATTTTTATTTCTTTAATTTGACTTATTTTTCTTTAAAAATGAAAATATTCTAGTAAAATTGACCTATTATCCATTTTTTATTAGTTTAATGTTATTTTTATCTTTTTTTTTCCTCTGGAAATTAATTATTGTCGTGAATATATATATTTTGTCCACATGGGTTATTATTTGACACGTGTCAGTATGCATGCAATCTGCATGCGGTGTTGCAAAAAAAAATGCAAGTGATAATAAAATAGATCCATGATTGACATTAAATAAACAAATAGAAGAAATTTAGAAAATCGATAATTGTAAGACGATAAGTAAAAAAATTTTAAAAATTAATGAATTTTAAGAAATCGTTATGTTAAAGTAAATCAAGAATAAAGAGATAAAGAGGAAAAGTAACAATAATCAAAGTATAAAATACAGTAGGCATTTATTATTATTTTTTGTATGAATTAAATCTGATTATAGATACAAGTTATTCATTTAAGATTGAGTTAAACAGATAGAAGAAAAGTAAATAAATATATTTATATTGAAAATGGAGGTATTTGAGATATTTATTATTAGATATATCAACTATATTAATATTTGGTCAATAGAATTGACAAATGAGAATTTTTACGAAGAATTCAGAGATGGAATTTTGCTAGTAAATTTATTAAAGCAGTGGTCAAGCTTTTATGGGTATAATAATACTGAAGGCGATTTAGTTATATATAAAAGACCATTAAACAGATCTCAAGCACTTAATAATATTAACTTATGTCTAAATTTTATAATGAATCCTCCGGAAAAGAGTAATTTACCTGAATATTTAAATGGAAATAATGAATTAATAACGGCTGAAGAGATATATGAAATGAATGAGAAGAATGTGATTAGATTTATTAGTACAGTATTTCATCATTATTTAATTCCATATTTACGAGTAAATTCAAAAATTATTATAGAAAATATCAACAAATATCTGATGTTGCATGGTTTATCATTATCAGATGAAACAAGAGAGAATTTTTATAAAATGATTATGAAGAAAAATATTCATCAGATAGATGACGAAAATTTAATGGAAAGAGTGGAAAGTTGGGAGCATTATTTAAGTTTAAATATAAAAGAAATGGACGATCAAGATAAAGAAAAAAATAATATATCAAGTCATCTTAATGAAGAAGAAGAGCAAGAAAAGAGATATGTTGATTTAAATGGTTATAAATACGATAAAATGAAACAAAAGAATAATGCAAAAAATAATCATGATGTCAAACATTTTGAACCCAAGTATATTAATCCATTACAATGTGATATTACTTCAAATGGATTTATGTTAATTATGGTATTTTTATACCAAATGGGGTGGATAGATACAGCGATTTTATGTCAGATGTATTATGTTCCAAAAACGTTAGAAGAATTTAAATGGAATCATGAAATTGTTTACTATTCTTTTCAAACTATTCACAAATATTTGAGTATACAAAAAGAATTATCACTTGTTAATCATCATTCTTCAAATACAAAATTTGATAATGATTTTTTGAATAATGAAAATGATGATGAAATTATGACTAATATTACAAATTGTGAAATACCATTTATACTTGTACCACTTTCAAGCTTATATATGGAGAATTTTTCTCCATATGTAATATTACTACAAATTGATATATTATATAATTTATTAACACAGCAAATTGATAGTAATTATGATGTTACATCATACACTTCAAATAGATTAGCAGTTTATGGTCCATATCAACCAATAAATCTGGAATTATTGGATGAATTAACATATAAAGATGATTATCCATTAAATTGGACAATGAGCAATTGCGAAATTGATTCTTCCAAAGATTTAATAGACGGAACACAAGACGAAGAATGTGAAATCGAGCAAATAAATGATTATGACTATGAACATGGTGAAGATGATGCATCGTTACATGTAAATATTGTAAAAAATAAGAATCACAATATTAAGAATATTTCAAGAGCTAGCACTGATAACTTGGCAAGAATAGAGGCGTTAATCAACGAATCTAATATGACTGATGTCAATAGTAAAAAAAAGTTGCTAGAAAATAATAGTATTCATCATAAAGATAATCTTGATGATGATGAAAATGATGATTATGTTGTTGGTTCAATGTATGAATATTTACAAGATAAAGAAAAGGAAATTGAAACTGAAAATACTATACATAATTTGTATCAAGATAATCTTGAGCAAGTATCAGAATATGATATAGGATATAGTTATAATGCTAACAATACTAATAATCAAAGTGAAATCAAGATAAAAAGCAACAAAAGCATTAACAGTCTTAGTGATCAAAGTAATCAAAACAAAAATCGTTATCATCATCTCAATGAAAAAGTTGATCAAGTTGTAGAAGTTGCTGCCATTGACGAAATGTTTACTGGATTGGAAAAGGAACTTGAGATTTTGAAAATATATGACGAAAATAATTATAATGAGAAATCTTCGAAGAATGAAAATGAAATTAATAACAACACCAAAAATATTACACAAATATTTCAAGAGAAAATGGCAAGTAATACCAGAGAATTTAGAAACAAATTCTCTGATTTATTGGCCAAAGAAGAAAATCATCAACAAACTAAGGTTAAGCCTTTAATAACAAGAACAGCCTTAGAAGAGCAACAGAGGAAAATCCTTGGAATGGCAAGTGAACATAATGATTATGCTTCTAAAGTATTTGATATTACAAGAAAACAAAGTGATGGTGTAATTGAAAAAATTTCTACTGCAATTAGTGAAAATAATAAATTATTAGAAAAATTAAAAATGAGTATGAATCTGAAAAATAATAATTCTCAAAGTGAAAGTAAATCAGATTTATTAAAAGAAAGTGAAAATAATATTTCTGTATCTACTGATAAAAGTAATAAGGAAATCGTCTTAAATCCAACTGAATCAAAAGAAAATAAAATAGTGAATAATGGATTTAATAGTGAACAAGTTAAAGTAAACAACTTTGATCATATTTCTCGAAAGTCCTTATCTAATTCAGAAAATTCTAATAATCCATCAATACAAAAAGTCCCTAGGAGAAAAAAAGTAAATAAAGTTAGCTTTAGTGATCTTGTTCAGATGGAGGTTGAGAGAACTGCAAAGAAGAATTAAGAGAAATACATTTATTATAAATAATGCTCCTCTTTTACTCTCAGTACATTATAATTCCAGGTTTAATCTAAACCGAATTTAAAATTAAAGATAAACAATAAAGATATAAGTATTAATATAAATATAAATAATATATATATTCTCAATTTAATTTAAACCATATTTATAGTAACAATTTAATTAGTATAAAAAATAGTTTTATAACCTCATTTTAATTAATCCAGATAAAATCTTTCTCAATTATTATTTCAAAAAAAAAAAAATATCTGTTACAGTATCTTTATTAACAAGTAATAGAAATTTGTGTGAAGAAAAACAGCTTAGATCTAAAAATGTGTGAAAGAATTATAATACTGAGAAATTATCAATGGCTCAAAATCAAAAAAAATTAAACAAATTTATATATTGTGGGGAATTATTATTATTATTTTCTAATTAATATCCCATATTAGTTCTAATTTAATCATTTTTTTTTTAATTTAGATTATAAAGGGCGGCAACTATAAATTAATAAATATTAAATTATTATAAATTTGTCAAGTTAAAGTAAATGCATTTTTTTTAAAATAAATTTCCGTTAAAAAAAAATAATTAATTAATAATAATCATTTCTATGGAGTAAAGTCTACTCTATATTTTGGAAGCATAATCTCAAGTAGCCAAAGCTTAAAATATTTCATATCAACATATTTTTTAAGGACAAATTAATGATTTCTACATTCTATTACAGAAATTGAGTGTGTGTGGTCAACTAATTTTATATTTATTAATATTAATACATATGATATGTTGATAAATACTCAATTTAAATATGCCTGTATATTTAAAATAATTTATTTCTAAGTTAGTTCGTGAAAGTAAACTCTAATAAATAATGAATAAAGTTATATTGGACAGAAAATTATTAATGCTTGAATTTCTATTTATAATAATATTATTAATATCTGACCAGATTAAATGTGAAAACTTTATTTCAATAAAGGATTATAATGACTTAGCGAAAAATAATGATAGAAATGGCATTAATAATAATTTCAAGGATAAAAATATGATTGGACCCAAAATTACATGGATGCCTACAAAAAAGTTATATTTATGCGATAATTACCATTTTTCAGTAACAACTCCTAATTCATTTATATATCCAGAATTGGAGATTAAAATAGTCGAGAGTACATTAACTCAAGGATTTACAATATTTTTAAGATGTGGAAACTTAGCAACACCTTATAATTATGATACTAGAATTGATATCCCAAGTGGAATTAATAAAGGTACAATATTGGGTAAAAAGCTACCTTTATGTAATTTCCCACTTTTAGATAATAATGCTTATAATATTGATATTTATATTGGTGATGTTGATATAGAATTTACAAGAAGACATTATTGTCCTTGTTCTTCACAATATGTAATTTTTAGTATTGGATGCTTGGTAGAATATAATAATAATGAAATTATCACTCTTTCTCCTTCTTCAGAATATAGTTTAACTGGTCCAATTAATAATAAAGATGAGAATAAAGAAGATTCAGGTAAAAACATGATTAATAGCAACAATTTACCATTAAACAACTTGAAGATATTTTCGACTCCAGTTTGTGTGTTAGAGAATGACTTTGTTACAATATGTAATGCAGTTTTGCAATTTTCGATTCAGATTGGTGAAACGGATGTTAATAGAAAAGATAAGAATGATTTAATTAGCAATATTTCACATAATTTCTGTATTTATTTATCACCATATTATTGGAATGATGAATTATTGGATACAATAAACAATAAGAAAAATAACCAATTAACATATGAAAGGAGTTTATCGGATAGAAGAGAAAAGAATTCCAATATAAAAGGCTCATTAGCATCAATACCAGTAATAAAGAATCATTTAACTTCACCATTTTCACCAAATATATGTATTGATTTAGAGAATGAATTATCAGATAATTTAATAAAGAATGAAAATCTTCCTCCACAGCTTAGAAGTAATATTGATTCAATATCAATAAAGCTGACAACTAATGATGTCGGAGATAATAATAACGATCCAAAGATGATCAGAGCCAATTTTATCTTAAATAATATTAAACCATCAAAATATTTTATATATCCGTTTCTCTTCCAATATAATACAAGATCAAATATAGATATGGGAATATCTGAGAATAGTAATATAAATAGCTTTAATATGAAATTCTTTTATGATTTAAATTATACACAATTAACAGGAGATCCATTTATAGTAAAATGGTTACCAACAAGATTAGATTCAAATTATAGATTGGAAAATATGCCAAAAATGATTGAGAGCGAGAATTTGGATATGAATGTTAAGTTGAATGAGCCATTTTATATTGTAATACCAAAAACAAAAACAAATATTCTTTCTTTTGAAAGTAATAATTTATTTTTGTATATAAGTAATGAGTTATTGTATTTATTTGACAGATATAATTGCTCACTTATAATAGATTATATTGGATTACTTGGAAGATTTCCTGTACATGATGAGAATAATTATAATTTAATAAAAGATTATGAATTGAAAGAGACAAAGATTTTTAATGTAGCTTCAGAACCCAAAATAATTGATAATTCTTTAATAAAAATAGCAAATATTTCAATACCATTATTAACAATAAGTAATAATCTCCCATTTACTTTTAAGATGAATATTAAGACAGATATTAAATCAATGGAGAATATCCCAATAAAATCAATAAATATTAGATTGAAGCATCAAATGATACCAACAATGTGTAAAGAAACAACATGTTCAGGACATGGTGATTGCTCTTTAATAGAATATTCGGATAATATTAATATTTACTGTTCTTGTTATCCTGGATGGGGTGGATTTTACTGTTCATATCCTTATTTATCAAGCCAATCAATATTAGCTTATCCAATAACATTAGTGGGAACGAATTTTGTTGCAATTCCAACAATTCTGGTATGTATATTTAAGAAGAAATGGCTAGTTGCATTTTTAGCTTTTATTGCAGGATTGGTATCATCAATATTTCATGCTGCAGAAGTTGGTTTGTTGGTTGATCATGAGGATATACTTTTAAAAGGTGATTTAATTTCAGCACAACTTATTATTTCTTTTGTATTTATATTGCTTTGCAGATTTAATTATAAGGTTGAGATTTCATTATTATTTTCTCAAATAGTTATTTTAATTCTTCTTACTTTATTAACTTCAAGACTTGTAACAACAGTAATTCCATTAATGAATTGCTTTACGATTTTATTTTCAAGAATAATTTACTGGTATAATACCACAAAATTATATATTGAAAAGATCCCATCAGAAGTTTCATGCGCAATTCCTATTGAGCTGACCAATACTTTAAATACTCCAACAAATTTAATTTCAAAAGATGATAATAAACATTCAAATAATGGCGAGGAATTGAGAACATCTTCACCAAATTCTTCAAATTATAATCATACTTGTAAAAATGGTCAAAACATTTTTTCTGTTTCTCAATTTAATGTTTCAAAAGTAAATAATAATAATTCACTTGATAATATTGCTGAAAATTCAAATCCTATTCAGAATATTAATTCAACAGTTCGTGATGCAAGTAATTTTATTGTTCGTTTACAATATTCTATTATTAATGCTTATAAAAAGCTTATTTTCATTTTTGACCGTGAATATTATTCTCCCAGACATATTTTAATTGGATTTATTATGGGTGCAATAGGATGTATAACTTGGTTCCTTGAAACTGTTGATACTTATTGGTTTTTCCATTCAATATGGCATATTATGGCATTTCTCGCTAGTACATTTATCGTTCACGGATGTGTCCCACCAAAAATTCATTTTTTCCCAACTAAGAGCCATGATTTCTCTTTTAGCCAAAAGATTGGTCAATCGAATACCAATAATATTAATAACTTTGAAAAACCAATTGAATTTGCTGATGGTGTAATTAATGTTGAGCTTAAATAGTAATGATATAGCATTAATCGAATAAATATGCAGAATAATTGACATCGATTTATTCATTCCTGCATTTCTTATAATTTTATTCAATGGTTTTACTGTTAGTAATGATTATTGTTATACTTTTATAATAATAAAAATATTCATAAATCAATTACTTGTCAAATTTTTCAGCCATTTTTTTAAAAATTGATTTAATAATTCTTTCTCTCCAATTTTATCTCAATTCAATGTGGACAATACAAGCAATAACAAATTTTGCATGCATGACGTGTTTAGTTGCAAGCGCATGCAATATAAAAAAAATTAACTATTTGACAGGCGGGAGAAAAAAAGATTTTCCAAATAATTAACTAGGAAAATACAATTGCAACTAGCAGCAATAATGATAGGAATTTTATTAATTATTGTGATAATTAGCATTTAGCTTTTAAAAAAAAAAAGAAAAGAAATTCGGTTAATTTTTATTTTTTTCTCAATTTCTATCTCCGAGATTAAACAATTTTCAATCTTTTATTCCTTAAAATATCATGTTCAAAAAGATAATAGTCCCATTTGACCATTTTAAACAATTTATAATAAATTTGAAAGCGGTTCTAGCATTAAAATAAAATAAATATATTTTAATTAAAACAATTTATACTTCAAGGGTGTAATATATTGCAAAAATACTCACAGTGCTTTCCGAGAATTGCTTTGGCGCCAAAATGTGCACCCAGGTGGTAACATGTCAAAAAGATTAGACGATAATTTAGGTATAAGTAAACTAACAATAATAATAATAATAGATATATCATGAAAAAAATCAAATAAAATAAAGGTTTAAAAGAAAGTAGAGAATAAAAAAGAATATAATTTAGAACTTGTATTAAGATACGCATAAAAATAAGTCAATTCTAAGTAATAAACTATATTTCAATAGATAAATTTTGTTGCAAAGTAAATTCCATTCATTTTATGCAAGTTTGAAACTAAAAAAAATCTTGAGCTTAGATATTGTATTTGGGAAGTCCAGCAAATTAAAGATTTATTTCTTGGTCTAATTAAGTAATGAAAATTTTCTACAAATTAATAGAATTTCATTATTAATTAAAAAGTCACTAAATTAAATAATTTTCACATAGTAAGCATAGTATAAATTGTTATTCTATTTCCAGAAGGGTAAAATAATAATAATAATAATAATAATAATAATAAGTTTTGAAGGATAGAAACAATTAACATAAAATGGCTATTATAGACTTAGCTAGCCTTTGCTCACCAATACATACATTTAAGCGTGGCTTAATATTTGGACAAAATCAAAATTTACCAGAGAAAGATCAAGGATTTGAGGTATTAAATCATTCTCAAAACAGAGTTTATTCAAACAGTAATTCGTCTTTAAGTGTTCAAAGTGAAATTACAAATTATCCAACAATAAATGCTACTACATTAAAAACCAAAGGAGAATATTCAATTCTAGGAAAGAGTATTGAATCTAATCCAAAGTTAAATTCTGGATTTTTAGAGGTCCCAGGATCCGGATTAGGAGTAGGGGTAGGACCAGGATCAGGAGCAGCAGGACCAGGGCCAGGACCAGGACCAGGAGTAGGAGCAGTTTTGGGTAAAAACACAAGTTTAGGTTTAATATCCGGACTAGGACAAAAATCTGAATCATCCTCCAGCTATGAATCAAAGAATACAGAAACAAAAATAGGATGCCATTTAAAAACTAATCAAGAAAGTGGGGTTTTAGTTAAACAAATACCCAGTAATCAGACTCAGAAAGGAAATTTAAATCTAATGAAAATTACGCAGAATATTCAAAGTTATGGATATAGATACAATTATGATAATTCAAATGCATTTACTAATCATAATAATTTGAATATAAATTGTTACCAAAAGAATACAATTGCAATATTTGATCTAGATGATACATTAATTCCAACAGATTGGATTAGAGATACTTATACAAAGATTAGACAAAATCCTGCATTGAGCTATTTATTCTCGAATTCTTCTAACAATGTTTATCAATATATAAGGATGCAAATTGATCAACAAGTCAATTACCAATTAATGCCGAGTATTATTCGAATATTAAGCTATGCTAAAAATATGTTCTTAGATGTAGCAATTGTTACAAATGCAAGATCTACTGGATGGCTTAAAGTGATTGATACTATGTTTCCAGAACTAAGTAATGCTTTAAACGAGTTAGGAATTCAAATCATTAGAACTAATCCTGTTGGTAAAGAGCCAGATATTGAAGATGGAGAAAAGTACTTTAATTATTGGATGTTAGCCAAAAAATTTGAATTTGAAAAGATTGTAAGTAAATGGACTTCAAATATAGATAATCTTAAATTAGATTTGATTAGTATTGGAGATAATGATTTCGAAGAATGTGCTGCAGTTCATTTAGCAGTTGTTGATAAAGCAGTTAGATACTCAAAAATTATTAGATGTTCTTCAGGACTTTCCCCAAAAGTTTTTATTTCTCAACTTCAAGCAATCTCAAATGCAATAGAAATTGAAAGAAAAAGAAATTCATCTCATTCTTGGATTAATTATAGTAATACCGTTTCTTCTATTATTATTGAAAGTGGCCAACCATTTAATTCTGAGACAATGAATATATTTGAGGATTATTCTACTGAGGATGAATAATTGATAATGTTAATATTAATTTAATATATGGGTTTATTAATTAGCAGGTTTCTTAATAAGGAAGGTATTAAAGGAAATGCGATCATATTTAATTGGGCTAAGTTTAATTATACTAGGGAAAAACCAAGACAATTAATGTTTTGGAGAATTGTAAATTAATGAATATTTCTAGTTTTGAACTAATGTTTTTCATATATTTCTGCATGTTAGGATAAGCTAATATTGAGTTCTGTTTAAGTTTGTATTTTATCAATAATTATTTCTTAGTTTTGCATGTACCTTGTTTTCTCAGAAATAACCACCTCAACTAATAAATAACAGTAATTTGTGACCAAATATAATATTTCACTATTTAATATTGCTTTGGATTAAATATTGGGACTAGAAGAGAGTTTAATAAGTAATTTTTAATTTTTTAATTTTAGTTGATATAAAATAATTTTGACACGTAATTAAAATTAAAATAATATTTTGCATGCAATCATGCAAATAAATATATTAAACAATATTTACTAAGAAATTGAAATCAATAATTTTTTCTTTTATAAAAATCCAAGTGTGGATATAATAAAAATAATATATACTTTAACATATTAAAAGAATAAAATTACATCATTGTTGGATCAGTACCTTGTTTTTTAGAATATTCATAATGGAGGTTGGAAACATCTTCTCCTGGTACATGCTTAACAATACCGTTCTTGTTTATTTGATAAACTCTAACAAGACCTCCTGATCCACCATCTCTGTTTGTTGCAATTACAATAGCTCTCTTTCCAAGATCAATGGCTTCTTGATCTGTTAAATCATATCTATATCCACTATCCAAAACACCATAGGCATATAGAGAACCTGACCCAACAGAAAATTTACAGTCTTTTACTCTGGATCCTTCGTTATCTACATAATACAAATGAGGACCATCTTTATCAAATCCTGCTATCATAATTCCAGCGGAAAGATCATAAGCTCTATAATGAAAGAATATATTTGTGATAATCTTTGAAGCTCCTGCTACACTAATTCTTTCTCCGTTTCTAAGCTCATAAAGTCTGCATAACTTTGAAAGTACTCTTTCCCAATATGAACAGTCTGCTGCACCTCCTGCCATAGTTCCTAATAAGAAATCATTAATTTGAATAATTTTCTTCACTTCTTGACTTGCAATATAACTTCCTTGTGATGCTCTACTATCAACAGCTAGTATCACTCCTCCTTGATAAATGAATCCTAAAGTTGTAGTACCTCTATTCATCATTTTTCGTATCTCTCCACTATTGTATTCACTTACAAATTTACATGGATTCTCAATATTTGCATATTGAAAAGTTTCCTCATATATTCTTTCCACAAATTCTTCTTCATCCTTGTCATTTCCAAAAAAATCCAACCTCAAAAATCCTGAATTTTTCAAATTTTCACTTCTTATACCGTAGTGGTTGATTGTTTCCACACCTGAATCCAAAAAATCAAAAGTCATTTCTTATAATTATTAGAATTTATAATGTTTGAATTTAAAGCAATGGATTATTTACAAGGAAGACTTAAACAGAAAAGTAATAGAATCTTACAATCTACTTTGCAATCTTTAACACAATTTTGTCTGAATTACGTTATAAACTAGTCTTTTGTTATTCTTTTAAAAAATTTTCTCCTCTCTTTCTTCAACCTTAATTCACACTCACTATGTTTAATAATTAAACAAATATCCTCAATTATTACTTATTTATTTACTACACAATTATTTAAATATCAATTAATTATTACTTTTCTCCAAAACACCCCCCCAAAAACTCCCGCCACATTTTGGCGGTATCTAACAAAAATAAATATTTAATTTATGTGTGTAACATTACTATTGTGCCAATATAAATAATAAATAATATAATGTATAGAAAAGCAAAAATTTTAGTAATATTTTACATTTATAAATCTTGTTTTATTGATTTACATTTTTAATATATATGTATTATTATTCAATTAAAATTAATTTGATATAAATGGTCTGAAATTTTCATATGAAATGATTTATTTAATATTTTTGGGTATTTAAACAATTAAACTCCAATGTAAAATTACTTAACAAATTTCACGTGTTTAAATCTTTTTAAATTGTTATAAAAGAGATATATTAGTATTTGGCAAAAGCTGATAATTAATATTTATTCTAAATTGATATATATTATAGATACATTTAAGGCAAATCACAGAAGAAAATGCAATTAATTAGTTAATTAAAAACTGAATAACAAAACTCGAAACCTTGTTAATTTTAAAAACTAATTTTTTTTTTTCACAGAATATTTACCACCATTAATACCAAAGTTGATATGGAGGGCGCAGATTTTTCAGAATGGTTAGAGCTGAATATTGGCAAGAGCTTTGTTGTTTTATTGAACGAGTTTGTAAATGATAGCAGAATCTCTCCGAGCCAAAGTACAAGAATGATAGAAAACTATATAGAATCTTGTTCAGAAATTTTAAAAAAACACGTTAAGTCAGGTCGCAAGCTTAAATGTGAGGGATCCATCAATCACTATAACTGTATTGATGGAAAATGGGATTTGGTTATTAAAGACGTAGTCATATTCGGCAAATCTTTAGGAAGAGTAAAAAGCAAATATGTAAAGGTTTCAGGTAAAGAAATTAAGTAAAAAATAATAACAAAACGATAGAAAATACTACAAATCAATAATACATTATAAAAATTAGATAAATAACAATAGACTATTTATTTGAAGATATCATGAAAAAACTAGAAATAAACTATTAAAAAGAAGAAAAATGTCTCAAATTTCATCTTTCTTTCAATTAAATTGATTAAAGAAACTTATTCAAACTCAAATCTGTAACTTTACAAATATTATTGGAATGATGATCTTTAAGAGTAGATAATTGATCAATATTAGAATTATTAGACGTAAATTCCATAAGAAATTTGTATTTTTCAAGTAGATTCAAACATTTTTCAAATTGTTGCATATCATAATATATCTTAAGTATGATATTGATTGCATTGATAAAGCTCTCTAAATGTTCCCTTTCTTGGTGTTCCAAGTGGTTTAAAATATCTTGAGAAACTGAAATTGATTCTGTTTCTTGGTTAATTACCGAGTCTTTGTTTATATCTTCAAAATTATGATTATATTTTAAAACGATCAATTTCTGATTTTGGCCGTAGGGAATATTATTATTATTATTATTACTTTTATCATTCTTATAATTATCCACATTTTCTTTCTCAATTATTTTCAATTTTACGCCGGTGTTAGATTGTTCATAATAGGTCAGCTTCGAGTAAAATGGAAGTAAAACACTAACATATAAAAATTTATCAAAAACTTCCAAAGCTAAAGTATTCCAAGTTGTTTTATATATTAAATCGTTATAGCTATTAAGAATTCTCCCCAAATTATAGTAATATTCGAATTCCATTTTCGCAACGCTTGGATTGGCTGGAATGTAATTCTCAACAACTTCTTTTGTACAAATTGATAAATCCAACTCAAAAACTACTCCCAAATATTTTTCAATATCATCATCTATTTTGTATCCCATATTCTCAAGTTCTCTGATTAATTTTCCCGCCTCCCAAATTACATGTGAATTCCCATTTGCATTAATTTCATTGCATGCATTAAAATTTGATGTGGACAAATTACTATTTTCAAAAATAATTACAGAGTTTGTTTTATTTTGAATTGCACTTTTTGAGTTAATTTGAAGTTCTGATGGAGGAATAAGAAAGATGATTGAGAAGGGGACTTTTATGGTATATTTTCCTCCAAGAAAACAATAAAGAATAGATTGTTCAAGCCATATTGGAAGATTGTAAAAGCCTGGAGTAACTTGTAAAAGAGCGGTTTTAATATTTTCAGTGGATTTAAATGGTAATGAAAGTTCAATTCTCTTTCCTTGATTATTATTATCAATCAAAGTAAACTTTTCTAAAAGAATATTAATTCTTGTATTATATTCCAAGTTCAGGCTAGAAATTCTTTTAGCAGATAATTTTCCTCCTTTAAAACTGGAATTATCATTGTATAGTGGCTCGTTCTCGAAAGATGATAATTTAACGTTATTGTTTAGAATTTCTTTATTGAATGGGAGCTTTATTTGGATATTCTTTTCCCAATGAAATCCAGTTAAATGAATTAATATATTGAGTTTCTCGTTATTAGAAGAGTAAATTCTAAACTCGGAAATTTCACCAAGTTTCATTGATAAGATACAATGAGTAAAGTCATTCAAAGAGAATACTTCATTTCCAAAAATCTCTTTGATTATTTCAATTTCCGATAAATTGTCAAGATTTAAAGAAACCTTTATCCACTCTAGTTCAGAATTTAAGTTACTTAGTTTTGGAGATGTAGCAAAATTATCCAAAATAGTTTCGAATCGTAATTTGGAAACCAGTAATTCCACTTTATCCTTCTTTTTTGGAGATTTTAAATGAACTCCTCTTTTCCAAATTTTCTTATAAACTTTATCACATATCATCTCAATACGATAAAAATCATGCAAAGTTACTTTAAATATATCAAATTCATTGACCTCCTTCTTTATCAGATTTATCAATTTTTTGGATCTATTATTATAATTCTTGTAGTCTTCCACATGTATTATAGAATTTGAACAGATTTTACTATATAAATCCCTAGGTTTTGAGAAAACGGAGTCTTTCTTGATTAAAATTTTAGATTTTTCTCCTTTAAGCATTTTTCTAAGTGCCATTTCAATACCCCATGGTATTTCTCTCTTCCTAGTAGAGTCATATTCACTCATTGAATGATCCCCCAGAATAAGCTTTAATCTTTTGTTCTCTTCTTGAGCTGTATTTGTACTAGTAGTGCTGTTCGACTCCACTTTAAATGGGCTCTCAAATTCAATGAGAAGCTCATCACCTATACTTGGTTTCTCATATCCACTTCCACATGATATAATCTCCTTAAGTACTCCTTTTAATGATATGATAGAATAATCTCCAATAGAGTCTGATGGCAATTCATCATCGGAATTAATTTCTGTAATATCGCTGAATTCAGAATCAGAAGTTTCTTTCATTTTCAATTAGATTCAATTCAAGTTAACTCTGTTTATATATTATAGTTTAATTATTATTCATTCAGTTCCTCTTGTTTAATTACCAAGGACAGGACAATTTAAGTTCATTAATTTGTTCTAGCCTTCAATAATTATTTTTGCTTATTAAATTAACTTTTTTTTTTTCAATCAATTCTCACAACATAAAATTAGTTTTTTTTCCTTTTTTTAAATAGTTGAAAGATAATAAGAGTAATTTATAATATTAAAGTAGCAATAATGTTGTTAATTTAGTTAAGGATACTTTTAGGTGGTTTAGAGAATGAAAGGTTCAGCGAGTTTAAAAATAGCTCGAGGTAAATCCATTAAGAAGAAGAAGAAGAAAAATATTTACCTTAAACTAATAATTTGTTTAACCAATTTCTTATAATTCCCCTTTTATAGATATATAATAGACACAATATTAACACTTATTATTATTGAGGTTTTGGCGGGCTCTGTGGGATTTTAATATTTAATTGCATGCAATTGTAAATTTAAAGCATAAAATAAAATAACAAAAAAAAATAAAATAAAATTAAAAAAAATAATATTTAGTAATATTTGTTACTTTATTTAACTATTTATTAGCAATTCAAGATCCTTAATAAATAATTTCGAGTTCAGTAAATTAGTTCCTCCGAGAATTATGTCAACATCGTATAAGTTTTTAATGACATTTACATCTCTAGATTCCTCTAAAGTTACACCTCCAACAATAAATACCATAATTTTTAATGGCTTTTTTAAAGAATTACAATCATCAGTAGTTGATGGAAATCTGCTATTCTTTAGTTTGCCTTTAACCAAATTTTCTAAAATTGAGTATAATAAAGTCTTATGTTGAATATAAATATTATTATTATTAGATTTATTTATTGTATTCTTTGCAATATTTAGTAGTGTCTTATTCAGAAAAAGGTCTCCAGATCTAAAATTTTCTCCAAATACTTCCAGTAATTTATCTATATAATTTGCTTGAGTTCCCAAATGATACTTAAAGTTATTGATTTGTATTTCCTCTTTTTCATATTTCAAGGAATAAAGAAGAGCTAGCCTTAATTTGTCAAATTGAGAGATTTTAGTATCTGATAATAGATTTCCGATCTGTCTAGAATGTTCATCAACATTATCGCAAACTGTTAAATCCTGTTCCAATGCGGATATCCTCATTAAATCTCTTTCTTGAACAATTCTAGAAAGTTCATGAAGTATATTTACATGCTTATAAATATTATTATATTCCTTTTTAAAATCTGGATACATTTGAACAAATCTACTGATGTCATCAATAGTTTCCAGACGTTGATTAGCTTTAGAAGATTCATGGTGATTATTAACCAAATCTCTGATTGAAAATCCAATATCTCCAAAATTATCGTATTTATGGTCTCTAAAAAAATCATCATATTGTTCAGATAATACGAATTCCTCCTTTTCTTTGTTGAAGAACTCTCCATTATCCAAAGACAATCTATTGTTCTTTATGTCTAATAATTCGTGAATCATTGCATGATAAGTCCATTGAGTTAAAAGTGGAGTAACAGGGTCTTCTCTTCTATCAAGTATTAATAGAATAGTATTTTCATTTCTCTTATCCTCGTTAGTTTCAGATCTTGAGTTAACAAACTCTCCTGATACTAAATCTATTAGATTAGAATCTAATAGTTTTCTTTCTACTGCAAATGCAATATTTCTACATAATGGAGAGTTTGCTAAGTATCGTATTATAGGAATCTCCCCTAGTTGTAGGCTTGCTGAGTAAATACCTTCAATTGTTCTGGAGAACAATGTTTCTTCATAAGTCGTCCATTTTGATGGCATATTATACATTGAAGCTTTAATGTTAAAAGTTGAATGAATTCAAATTTTCAGTTTCTCAAATTAAATTTAAACTTACCAAAGTAGTTCATACTTAAAGAAAATAAGTCAGAGCTTATCGTATTAAAATCCAGTTTGACCTCTTGTATCCTTTTAATTACATCATTTTCGTCACTTACAGCAATCTTTTGTAGTATTTGTGGAGATATGTTGTTAGTAAAGTATACATAATACTCTTTGAATAAAGGCTTTTTAAGCTCATTACATAATATTGAGATATTTTCTTTATTTGGTCTAATAAAGTAAATTCCAGAGAAATGTGGAAAGTTCGATCTATTTACGACGTCTATTAGCTCTGTTAGAAATACCTCTTTTTTTAACAACTCAGATTGAGAAAATACCAAAGAAATTTGTTGAACAGTTTCTCTATCCAATATTAGAATCTAAAATCAAAAGGTTTTATTTGTTAATTATTTTAGTTTTAGTAGAAATCAAGTGAATAATAACAACAATAATAATCATTAGTATTTTTAGTAATTAAAATAATGTATTACGTGGCATTTTACTTACTTTAATTCCAGAAATTCTATTAAAAATAGAATGTATTAATTCATGACAATTCTTCAATAAGTTTGTCATGATATCAGACTTTATTTTATTATATTTTTAATTTCTGATGATTTTTCTAATTGGTTTTTTTTTTTTTTTTGATTAAAACATCAGATTTTTTTTTAATCAATCCTTTGAAATAGTTCTAGCTGTTGTTTTATATCAAGAAAAATTGATTAAGCAAAGAAGTTAATCAAGAGATTTAACCAAATCTTTAGTATTTAATATAACGTTAGTTTACCAGAATTATTCATTCTTTTATCTCAAAATTAATTTTTTAAAATATTTCCCTCTATTCTTAATTATTTCTCATGTACCGGTATGTTAGCATTTGGCGCCTGTGTGCATGTGGGGCAGTAGGCAATAAATTACTTATTTTTGGTGCATTAGGGTGAAAAATAAAGGAAGTTGAGGAAGAGGAAAAATATTGGGTTTTTTAATGAATAGTTGAAACATTATAGAGTTTTTTGGTAATGTGATTAAACCTATATTCAAATATCTACATAAATTATTAGCAATAAAACTTGATCTATCTTATGCACATTTTATTTAGAATAGCAAACAGTTAATAGCTAGTTTCTTATATATTCTATTTTCTTTTAAAAATGATTTAAATTTTATGTGGATGAATATAAATAAAAATAAATATAACTGAAGAATTATAGGTCGGATTCTTTGGCCCTATCAAGTTCAAATTCATTTTTTTCTTTAATTTTAGCTCTAATAAAATCATATAAGTCCTTGTTAGTATTAAGCCTTTCTTTATGTAGAGAATTAGGTTGATCTACTTGAAGACAAACATTGTTAAATTTATCCCAACAAGCTTTGATGAAATTTTTTAAAAAGAAATTAAGTAACATTTTTGGTGGTTCAAAAAGTAAATCAATTTTCCACTTGAAAATCAAGTGGGTTAAATTATCACCATGGGGGCTGACAAATCCTCCACCAGAAATATTTGCTCTATTTGAATATCCTAAAGAGTATGGAATTTCAACTTTTAATCTTGGATGGAATCCATGATCTTCAATTGAAGATGCATGAATAAATATTCTATTATTAGGGATTATTTCATTACTTGCCCAAATTTCCAAAATAATTTCTCTGTTAGAGAAAGGCCAAGGAATATCTATATATATTGCAGTAACTAAGTGTATTCTATCCTTATGTAGAATTTCTTTAATAGAGTTAAGTCCAAATTTTATTGGAAAAGTATAATATGGAATCCAATCTTTATATAAATCTCTTTCGTAAAATACAGAAAGAATGTTTAAAATATTAGTTTTAATAGAACCTTGAAAACAAATCTCAATAATTGAAGAATTCTCATAACTTCTATACCACAAGTCAAAGGGATCTTTTTGAATAATATATTGCCATTCTCTTGGTTTTGTTTTTGTTATTAAATCACTACACTCTTCGTATTCTTTGTCTTCAAATAAATCACCATTATTGTCAAAGTAGCAATCACTATTAATTTCTAATTCATCATCACTATTGATTGATTCTAATTTACTGTTTGAAGACTTGAATGACTTATTACTTTCTGTTTCGTTTTCTGAATAGAATTCTTCGTTTATTTTTTCTTTAGAATTATTAAATTTGAACTCATAAAACAATTCATAATCATTATGATTATTATAAAAATCAGAATTAATATCAATTTCATTTATATTTAAATCATTAAAACTATTTGTAAAGTATTTAATACATGCTGCTCTTCTTTGTATTTCTAATATTATTGGATTTTTATTATATACACTTGTAAATCCGTACCTAAAAATAAATAATGACGTTATTATTAATTTTTAAATCATTTTAATATTAAAACATACTTTTTTATCAAATCTTGTACTATTACATGTGATTCCCACACTCTTTCATCTCTATATAGTAATGTGGCCTTTTCCAACGTTTTTTCTAAAACTCTCATCTCAAGGCAATTTCTTATTCAGTTTTCTATTTAATAATTAAGAATTAAAAGTTGTATTTATTACCGAACAATAAATCCCAATAGTTTTATTAATTCTACTTTAATTGTAAAGAAATTTCAAATATTATTTTATATTTAAATTAATTGCAACCTTGCCGCCTTTTGTGTGTAATTACTTATTATAATCGATACCTAAAAAAATAAAAATGATTAGTAAGACAAATTCAAGCACAAATAGAAGTAATTGAAGAGATTGATTACAACAAGTTTATATTTATTTAAGCTTCAAATTTAGTTTTAGGATATTTTACTATAAGAAGATAATGAGTGATTCTATACATGAAAATCCATCCATAGATATTTTAAAAGAACTTAAATTGGCAGGAAACCACCAAATTATAACACATAATGAAAACCAATTTGATGAAATTGCCAAAATTAATTTAAACCATATTGAAAATCTTCAATACCTGAAACCTTTTATTAGTAATTCTTCAAATGAATCACAATATGATGTTGCAGCACTGGTTCATTTATTAAGCTTGCAAAGAAACAAAATGAGAGTTTTAGCCTATATGTAAGTTTTAAATATAATACAATTGCATGCATATATATGCATGCAATATTTTACAATCCATTTTAACTTTTTTTTTAAAGTAAAAAAAGATGTGATCAATTAAAATCATATAGATGGAATCACGGAAAACATTTAAATAATGAGATTCTATCAAAAACTTCAAAAAGTGAAGAAAGCTTCTTTAATGAATATTGCAGCTTGATTGATGAATATAATACAAGCATTAACAATAAGTATAATATTCCAGATTCTGATATATGTAATCACAAAATTGGAAGTAGTATTCAAGGTAATTTCAATCTTTGTCAGATCATTCATCCTAAAATATTCTCCAAGGATGTTATTGAATTTAATAATGGGAGATATAAAACAAAATCTCAACAAGTTTTTTATAACTCCGGTTCTTTCTCATTTTTCACAAAAGAACAAGTAGCTTCTCATGGAAATAGTTCCGATATTACTCCCATTCAAAAGAGCTAAATTTAATCAAATAACATAATATAATTGGAAATATATATTAACTAAAAAACGTTTATGTATTCATTAAATTTCAATAATCCTTAAAACTAATATAGAAATTAATTAACAAAAATCATAATAATAAAATAAAATCCCAATTCAAATCATTTACTTTATATTTTTAATATATTACAATACGGAAATATATTTTTAGAGTTAAAATAAATAATTATTTTTGCATGCACACATTAATTTTAATTTGCACACACTAATAATTATCAATATTATAATTTATTGTGTGTAATAATTTAATATTAGAATAATTAAGATTTCAAATATTTAATTCTCAAAAAGATTATCTAGTATTGTAGCTATTTAAAAATCTAGTATGGTACTTTGTGATGTAGATAATAAACAAAAATTTAATATATTTTATCATTCAATTGTAGATACTATTTATAATCAATATTTATCTGCCATATTTTGAAAGAAATCTTATATAGACAAAACGGCGAGGGGAGTTAATGTTTCAAAAAAAAATATTATAATAATAAATGAATATTAATTGAGAAATAAAAATTCATGTATAATACGAATAATTTGTATTAATTAAAGGATATTAGGAGAGGAATTCCTGGTTATTATTTCTCTTCTTTTATTGTAAATTAAAGTACTCCTCTTAATCCATTTTGAGTATCTCCAAAAGATTTCCTAAAATTCATGTTTATATTTTCGTATTTTTGAGATTAAAATAATAAATTCAAATTAAAGACTAAGAAGCAATTTCAGTTCATTGAGAATATTTTAAGGATTTTTCTTCTGGTTTTATTTAATCATTTCATCCAAATTATTACAAATTACTTTTTAATTTTCGTGTGAAAAAGAAGCAATTTATGATTTTTTAGATTAATATGACTTTTTGAAATTCATAAAGTGATTTATTGAGGAATTAAGATTCATTTTTTAATATTTTTTTTAAAAAAAAAGTTATAATACAAAAGAATTTAATAAATTTATATAGAAGGAATTCTAAATTAAAGTTTGGAATTTTATGGGTGGGTGTTTCTCAAAGAAGTCAATAAATAAGGAAAACTTAGTTTTTTCTCAGGAGAAGAACATCTGTGCTAGTGATTTACCTAATACAGTTACCAACTTTTTAATTAACCCTTATGCAAATATGGAAGGAGGTAACAAAGGATTTTCAAATCACTCTGCTGTAAATTATGATAGAAGAAGGTTATCAGTAAGCCAGAGTGATCCTGTCAATGATTCTGATATTAATGATATACCTAGAGGCAGAGCAGTGTTTAATGCTTCTTATAAAGATTCTCCCCAATTTAAACCTTCAGAGTTGATGACACCAAATGGGATTCATAATGGTATTTTGAGTGGATTTAATAAACAAAGAACAGATAGTTTTGAGCTTGGTAATTCCAGAAGAAGATTATCGGTAACAGGAATGCTTTCTCAAAGAGCTCAAGAAACATTTGAATCAAAAGCTGAGGAAGTGATTGGTAACGATTCTGGTAACTCTGAACTACAAAGAGGAATTGGATATGTTTGTAGAAAAGGACTAAAACCTGAGAGTCCTAATCAAGATGATTTTTTTATATTGAAAACTGAAAATTGGGGACTATTTGGTGTCTTTGATGGACATGGACCATTTGGACATGACGTAAGTAACTTTATTCAAAGGGATATGCCAGCATTAATTCTAAAAGACAAACAATGGAAGACTCATCCACAGGATGTACTTCACTACGCATTTATTAAAGCAAATCAAAGATTACAAGAACATGTTTTAGAGACAAATCAATTTGATTGTAGCCTTTCTGGAACTACTGCAACAGTTATTCTTCATTTACCTTTAGAGAATCGAATTATTGCAGCTCACGTTGGGGATTCTAGATCTGTCCTCGCAAGGTGGTCAAGATCAGGAAGAGTTTTAGAAGCTGTGGATCTCACAAATGATCACAAACCCAACTCAGAATCTGAAAAACGAAGAATTATTGCAGCAGGTGGTCAGGTAAAAAGAATTGAAGGAGATATTCCTTATCGTGTATTTATTAAGGGAAAGATGTATCCTGGACTTGCTATGAGTAGAGCTATTGGCGATACTCTTGGCTATCAAGCTGGTATTATTCCTGAGCCCGATATAAATACTTTTCAAATACAGCCAGAAAAAGATGCTTTTATTTTAATTTGTTCAGATGGTGTTTGGGAGTTTATTTCTTCTCAGGAAGCTGTGGATATTGTTGCAGAGGGAGGTTCTTCTGATGCACAGCTTTCTGCTGAAAAACTTGCAAGGGAGGCTTGGAGGAGATGGATTCAAGAAGAAGGAAATGTTGTTGATGATATTACTGTTCAGGTTATTTATCTTCAGTCTTAAATAATTGTTTTGGAATTATTATCATTCTTAAATTATTGAAAGAATTTATTAAACAAAGATAAGAAAACAAAATGGATCATTTTTTCTTTGATAATACATAATTTTACAGAAAATGTAAATTCTGTACACTGATTATCATTTTATCGTTTTTTTGGATTAAATTACATTATTGGAAATTTGAAATTTAATTAATTATTTATATCGTTAAAATAAAAGTTGAAAAATAAATTCAAAATATTTTAAATTAATTGATTGATTTTAACATCTAAGTATATCTATATTTGTTATCTCTCTTAGTTTAATTGGGTATTGAATTTATTAGTTTTCTTTAATCGCTTTTTTATTATTTTTTTAATATAATTCTAGTTACGTGGAAAAATGCATGCATTTGGCGGTAAATGTACTATTTCATTTTAACTTGACTAAAGAAAAAATACTTGTTTTATTTGCTTATAATAGAGAATTAATATTATTAAAACAATAATTTGAGAATTTCTACTTAGAAAGAAAAAATAGATAAAAAAAGCTTATAAGAAATATTTCGAAATAAATAAGTTGATGAATGACATGAAAATAAAGATAAACGAGAATTAATTATGAATAATTTTTCTTTTATCTTTCAGATTTTTTTTTAGTACAAACAAACATAACAATATCATTGAGTAAATATTAAAAGTATTTTAAGTTAATTATTGAAGAAAATTTATTATTAAACATAACCAAGAAATAATCACTAATGAACCAAATCAAATTAATAATTACGTTTTTTTAAATTTAAAAATATTGAGCCATTTATGTGGGGTGGCGCCTAATCTGCTATTGCAAATATCTTGTTATAATCACTCAAAAATGCAAATGTGCACTATTTGTCTATTTTGAGTCATAGAAATAACTGAGGGGGAAAAATGCAAATGCTTAACATTTAGTTGAATAATTAGGAATCTTAGAGCTCTTGGAAATTAGGAAATTTGATAATACTTGTTTGATATTTAAGAATTATCTATTTGGTTAATTTTACTTGTTACTGTTAATACTGGGAAGAAAAAGAAAAATTTATTTAGATATCAAATAAAGTGATTAAAAAAAAAGCAATAAAAGAAATTATTCAATTTAGTTATTAATACAAAAATTATATCCATACACGTGTATATGACAATAAGAAGGTTACTTTTAACACTTTTGTACCTTTGAATAAGTATTTTTGAGAATAAAATTATGATAAATTTTAAAATGTTTGGAAAATTATTAAATTATAAAATCCAGGTGGTAATACAATTAGTATTACTTTGTATATTTATATTTTTGGAGCAAATTAAAGGAGATAAGGTAAATTCAAGATTTACAGGTTGGATAAGTGAAGGTTTAATTTCATCAGTTAATAATGAAACAGCATTATCAGAATGTAAAATGTTGTTACCTTATGGAATTGACCAGAAAGAAATTATTAAGGTAGCATATTATTGCAAAGACGGAGAGATTATTTCGTATATTGGAGTCAATAACCAAGTTGTAGATCATTCTAGTGCCAATTATATTGATGAAATTCAGAATCTAAAGATTGGATGTTCGGATAGTTATTCATTTATCTCATTTGGAGGATCTAAATTAAGTCATTATAATAGTACTAGTCCAGGATACCCAATAATAGTCACATCTATTACTGCTGGGTTCACTCCAGGAGGATCCTCAAGGGTCCCCTCTCTCGTATTACTAGAAGGCTTCTTCTCACAAATTCATTCATTCTCCATTAGGAGAAGAGTTAGTTCTTTAGAATCAACTAATTCTAGAAAATGGTCAGGAGAAAAGTTTATTGGAGGCTGTTTTGCTTTATTACCAATTTCTCAACCTGGAAATATAATATATTCAATAGCAGGTATCGGATTTATACCAAAAGGAAATACACCAAATAGTTTAAATTATTCAAATAAAGGTATATATTTAAAGAATATGATATATACTGTTGGAAAAGTATTTCCAGAATGTCAAACCTTAGAAGGTCCTGAAAATAATCACAAGAAGAAAAATTCTACAGTTTATTATTCCATAATGTGTCCCAATGGTCACTTTAATAAGTACAGAACTTACAAGAAATACTCTTTTGGTACAGCAAATTTAGCTTCTATAGAGGTAAGTTTCACTATAAAAAGTTATTAATACCATAAAATATGGTATTAAATATTCAATTCTGATAATATTTTATTTCTTTTTCTCTATTAAATAATTACTTAGATTGAATGTAACGACTATGATATTAAAGTGGAGAACTCGATTCACAACTCTCTGTTGAGGTTAGGTGAACATAAAGGAGGACCATGGATTAAACATGAAAGAGTTGATGATTTAGCTTCTTTATATATTGCATACTTTAATTCAACATCAAAGGAAAGTTGTAAAGGATCAAATACATGTAATCCCATTGCCTTGAGATATTTCAATAAAGAAGGTAAGGAATTTTCAACTTTTATAAATACTCAATTTGGAGTCAAAAGATCTTTAAAGAGGAAGAACGCTATCAGAGAAAGACTCTGGGTTGGGAAGAATCCAAATATGATTTGTGCAGGAATTAATAAAGATGGTCAAATAACAAGTTTTGGTATTGGATACAAAGAAATAATCGAACCAACTCCATTGTTCATTGATGCTGTGAAAATGGTAAAACCAGAAATCATAGCTTACCCAATATCTTTACAAAGAAACCAAACAATTAATACCGCCATATCATATAACCCAAATGATATGCAAATCTCTTTCTTGTCCAGTAAAGCAACAGGTTGCAACTATTCATATTCTCCAGGAAAAGAAACTACGAGTAAAAACACTATTCAGGTTCATGCTCAGTGCAAATATGACTCTCATGGAACCCCACAATATATTAACAAGCTCATTTTATTCATAGATAGTTATACTCAAGAACTCAAACGTATTGCTGGTATATGCAGTAATAATCTTAAAAATTCAAAGAAGGGTGATAAAAACGAAAATCTAGGAGATAATGATGAAAGAGTAAATATTGAATTTGATCGTAAACTTAAACAAGAAGATCAAGCTAAATTGATTAGTATGTTTGATCGTGACAAATGGCCTGTTAATAAATGGGCGCCATCACCATTTAGAGTACAGCATGCATCCCCATATAAACAAATGCATGCAGAAAAAGGCGGGGAGTTATATCAGAATAGTTTGGATTTGTCATTTGCATTCGGACAGTCTATTTCAAATAATATAATGGTGGTATCATCTCAATCAAGTCCTTTTAATTCCATTTACTTAGGTTATAATACAGAAAGTACTAATCCAGTAATGTTGACAACTAGACTAAGTGACTTAGACTCAAATAAGAAGACTTTATTAATGCACTACTCGAGCCTTTTGGTTCCAAGTACAATTACATACTGGGAGATTCCTAGTGTTGATGGTAATGTAGTTTATACTGATTCAATTTGCGTAGAATTAGAACAAAGAAATGGTAATATAATTGGTATTGGTTTTGAAGGTTCTATGTCATCGGTACCTTATGATACTTTAGATGAGAATGTAAGTGTAATAAAGTCATCAAATAGTGAAGAAGATCAGAATGGCTTGTTTGGAGGTAAATTGGAGATATTAGGGAAGCAGAATAGTGGATTGATAATAGAAAACAAAATTAACAAAGATAAATGCGAGAAATTGGCATATAACACACCATTAGTGGATTTTTTGAAGGATTTAAATAAACAGAACTCAACAGAAGCAGAGGTTGGAAGTCCATTTACAGTAACTTGTCCAAATTGTACAGAAATTGAATATATTAAAGCACATCATATAATTGATGGACCAATTATCGGAATTGAATGGAAATGCACAGGAACTAACAATGTTGAGACCATTTCTATTGGTGGAAGATCTCCATCTCAGTTGACAACTCAACTATTTAATAAGGTCCAGCCAAAAATGATTGAATTAGCTTTTAGTGTAAAAGGTAGAAAGAATGAAAATAAGTCAAAGTCTCATGGGAAAGAAAGTATTATTCCAGGTCCTGCATTTTTCTCAATAGATGGATATGTTAGCTCTGGGAAGATTCAACAATTACTTTACTATAGAATGAAAGATGAATCTCTTGGCCCAACAATAACATGGGAAAGTGACGAAAAATTAAAACACGAAAAGCATGTCTTGAGAACAGTTTGTGGTTCACTTTCACCATCTCAAGGAATACTTTCACTTGGTTTTGGATTTGAATATCTTCCATTAAAGTGTTATGACGAGGAGATTAAGCCAAATATGATTCCTGTTGATAATAAATACACAGGAAACATTCCAAGTGTAATTGTTAATGGTCCAAGAATTTCACAAAAAGTCGATTCAGTTCATCCATATTGTAGTCAATTCCAGGGTGGTTCTGCAAGAACGAGGCTAAGTAATTGGATTATTTCATTTTCTTGTTTAGATGATGATATTAAAGGAGAAGTTCCATTTTCTAAGCTTACTGTTTTAAGATCAAATAATAATTCTAAAGGCTTGACTGGACCTATTAAAGTTTTGTCTTTCCAATGTCCAGATGAGAAAACTTCAGTTTCTGTTGGTGAAAATGACTCAGAATTGAATCAAATGGTTTCACAAAGCTTTGATCTCTCAAAGGTTGGATCAACTTTAGTTGTGGATTTCTCCCCACTAAATGTAGTACCTTCGCAGATTAAGCTTAATCCTCCATATTCTTCAGAATCCGCCTCTGTAAAGTCTACAACATTGACAAATGTATCAGGATTTAATGAAATTTCTACTACTAGTGATTCAATTTATGGAGTTTGTTTTGAACTGACTAGTGATGGAAAAATTGCAGGCATTGCTTTTGCAAATAAGCCATCAAAGAAGAAAAAAAATAGTTCAAGCGTTGGAAAGAAATTGGGAAAAATCTTTTCATAAAAAAAAAGTATTAGTAACATGATATTAATAGCCTATTTCTTACATTAAATGTTTTTAAAACCCTTTCTTTGTTTTTATTATTTTACCTACTTGCTACAATTCTTTAGTATCATTTTTTTTTTCAAAGTATTGCATGCATGCATGCATGTGGACAATGAATATTTAATTTCAAGAAAAAAAATATTAAATAAGTAAAAGGAACAAATTGAATATGATTAGTGGTATTGTGTAAATAATAGAACTTATTAGTCATATATTCAATTTTTTCCAACTTTTACTCATTTAATACGGGATGATAATCCATAAGATTGATATTAAGCTAAAATAATGTGATAATCATTACAAAAATAACCAATTTATCCAACAGAATTGACTAAAGATATTATAATTATTCAATATATTAATAAATTACCAGTGATCATATTCTGTTCTATCTTTTAATATTTGTGACTCAAATCTGGAATGTGCTATCAAAAATAAAATGCATGGAATTATATACAAAGACTGAATTCCCGCCAAAATCAAATAATGTAAAGGTAAGTTAAATATTTGACTTGGATCTCCCTTATTAAGAATATAACTGCAATACAATAGATTAATAGGAACTGATGCAATTAATAAGAGAAGAGAATGAAACACCATACTTCCCATAGGAATTAGTCTCCATACCAAAGACTTTCTCATCTTTCTAAATAAGTATTTTGCAAGCATTACAGGAGATTCAAAAAAGCATACAATAGAAGAAGTAACAAAAGGTACCAAAACCAGTCTATAATCATCATTATAGAAGAGATAATACCATGAGAAGCTTGAAAGTACGTATGAAGTAATTACGGCTATAAATGCTGACCATGGAAAAATCAAACTTGAGAATCTAACTTTAGGGAATGCATATTCTCCTCCAATTTGATTACTGGTATATACAGGACTGTATAAACTATGATGGTTAATATAGTTTTGAAAAGATTTATTACCCAATAGACTGGATTCTTCTTGTTTGGCAGGAGAAATATTGGGAGATTTTGTAACAGTATGTTGAGTAGAGCCAGCTGTTGTATCATGATAAATAATAGCTAATTCTCCTTCATTTGGAGCTAATCCCTCCTCTTTATGTTCTTTTGATGGTAGAATTTTGTCCATATCACTCATCTTTCTCCCAACAACTCCAACTCTTTCAGAAACTCTATCCTTATTTATTTTTCGACCTCTTTCCACGTTTTTTTCTGAATCCATTTTTCAATATGAATTAAAATATTAATTTCTCTATTTATTATAGTAATGGAAGTATTTGATTATTACGAATTAGATCAGAAATATGATTGGAAGTAACTTACCTTTTGACTAATGTCTATTATAAAGGAATCAAATATCGTTAAATTGTGTGATTTCTTTTATATTCTTTCTATTTTCTTATCAATATTTTTTATTATTACTTAAATTCAAAGCTTCCATGAATTTTAGATTGATCCTTAAATTATTACTAAGATTAAATCAAAATTTTTCAAGTTAGATTTACCTGATAAGTCCTAAAAGCTTTATTATTTATTAATTAAAATAATTATTAGCAATTTAAACTTGCATGAGTTTAATGTTTAATACCTTACTTTTGTGTGATTTTCAGATAATACAAACAATATTCCCAATATTTAGCTTTAATTAATATAATAAATAAAACCCCCCTTCTTTATTACTTATACCCTAATCACTTTGTATAACAGAAATGATTTTAAATTTATTATTGCTAATTTTATTTTTACTTAATCAACAAAATTTTTTTTTTCTTAATTTTATAGTCAATTTTGTGATCAGATCTTTAAATTTCAACTAATAAAAATAATTATACTCTACAAAATGAATTTAGCGCCAAAATGTTAATTTAGAATTAAATTAATGTATTATAATAAAAACTAAAAGTAATATGTAATTTAAATGTTTTAATGATTAGAATTTGAATATATTATTAAGATTTTCTTCTTTTTTTCTTCTTTCCAAATTTCTTAAAGTAAACAAGACTTCCTCCTGCAAATATACATACAACCAGTATAAAGATAAAAATAATCACTAAAGGATGACTAAACATAGATTGATTTGCATCTTTATTGACAAATTCTTCCTCATCATCAACTAATGCAAGTTTTGGAGGAATTGTTTTACCTTTTTTATCTTCATCAGGATCATCTATTGTGACGGGACCTTGCTTCCCTATTTTAACCTTTTCACCATCTTTAATGATTTGACCTTGTGATTGCAAAGCCTGCTCTCTTTCTTTACTAGCTTTTAATTCTTCGATTTTCGTTTTGTTGGAAGCTTCTAAAGCTTCTTTAGATCCTCTATCAAATACACCACTACTAACTTGAGCCATTTGACTGTCTGAAAGTAATTCCAAATTGGGTGTTTGCCCATTTGCTATATCTGTAACATATTGTACACCGGTTTGGCGATTACTATCTGGGACTATCTTTCTATTCTCAAGAATATCCAGTTCCTGAGCCAACTCTTTTGGGTCAGGAAACATTCCAATAGGAAATCTTTCAGTATTTAAAGGTGGTTCTTTTGGGGTTGTGTCAATTCCAAAAACCAGTCTTCCTGCTGCATTTGCTGCTCTTTTTAAAAACCCTTTTTCTTTGACCCTAATTCTGAGAAAACAAATTTCAAGCTTTGGGTCAATTATAATTAAACCCAAAATATTTGAAATGTATACAAAAATGCATGCAATAACAAAACTACGTGATAACTTTATCATTTTTTAAAACTTTTCTTGAAATCATTTCCTTAAATAAATACATATAAATCAATTTATTACTAAAATATTATTTTCCAATATTTTTTTTCTATATCAAAAACAAAATATTTTTTTTTTCTATTATTTTTTAATTATTTTTTTTTGAAATTGGTGATCTTCTGCACTGTGTACCTATTTATGTCAAAATAACATAAAATGTGGCGCCATTATTTCACAACTTTTAAAAATTAATTCAAGAAAAATATTAATAATGAAATTATTATTAAATCATTAAAAATTAATTTAATGAATTATCAATACTTTAATTATAAGTTCACAAGAAAAAAATAATTAAATTGAAGAAATAAAATCGAATCTAATCAACTTAATATTTAAACACAAATTAGAATGTATCATCCAATATTATTTTTGATTTTCTTTGAACTTTTTTTGTCATATTTTTTAGAACATATTATAAAACTCTTGAGTAATCATAAACTAATCAATGACGAAACAAATCAGGAAATTAACTCGAAAATTTCTCAGTTAGAAGAAGAATTAAAAGAACTTAATAAACCCTCAACTTTTACTGAATATGTTAAAAAAAGTCGTCAACTTAATGTATTAAAACAAACAACTCTAAATCATGATGAAACACGAAAAATCAATCAAGTTTATAACAAGAATTTCAATATTACCAAAAAAATATTGAATGGAATCTACTTAATTCTAAATATCATTAATTTCCTTCCTCCAAAAATAAGACAATTCCTAACTTTCCATATTGTTAAATTATACATTAACAACCATAGTCTAATCATTCCTTTCAACCAAAAGTTATATTCCCCATTCTTTCAATCTAAAGAAAAGTCTAATAATATAGATTCAGTGTTAAGTTACGCTGTTATTTGTACCATAACTGATTTAATAAAAGTTTTAATTAAACATTCATCGCATTTTTATATTAATTATATTCAGATACTTTCTTCAAAGTTTATATAATGCACTAGGTTAACATTAATATTTATACTTGATAAAAGAAAACAAAAGAAAAACTGGTTTGTTCAATTTAAAACATCTGCTAAGAATATATTTTACTTTATTTGAATTATATTGTTATTTGAAAAGTACTTTCATGTTTGATTTTTTTTTAATAATATTGCATGCAATTGTATATTAAAAATATAATTAGGCGCGCGCATGCAATATTATTCATTTTTTTCTCTTAAAGATAATAATAAATAAAAAACATTGAAATATCAACACTAACGGCAACCTATTATTTACATGTAATATTTGAATAAAGATATTAATGAGAATAATCAACCACTCTTATTGAGAGTAATGCATTTTAATAAATTACTAAAATTTTAAAATATAAGATAAATGTAAAAAAAAAAAAAAAAGATAAAATCTCTTTATATTAAAAGAATTAACAATACTAATTCATATTTCCATCATTATATATTGTAGGAAGAAAGATGAACAAAAATAACACAGATTATTTAATCTTTGACCAAAATTAACCATGCATTTTATCTAAACGCATAGCCTTTATATTGTCACTAATTTTCCTCCTCTTTCTCATTTTCTGCTTTTTTTTATAAATATATTCTATTAATATATTTATTATTATTATTAATCTTGAAATTTATTTTTACGAGGCTAATACACACAAATTTAGACGTGTGCGCAACGGATGAAGATGGCGCCAAAACTTGCGTGCATGAGAATGCTAATTTACATTATTAACAGCGAGGTAAAAAGTTAAATCAAGTACTCTCGTAACGTAATAATAAGGAGTTCTTTGAAATAGTTTTTTTGACTAAGAAGAAAGAATCGTGACGAAAGTATGAACCCATCAACTCAGAATTCTTCTGCAAGTTTAAGAGCAGATGGGCAGACTGTCTCTTTTGGTCAAAGAAAGGTTTGGGATAATGAAAGAGATCTCCCAGATGTTGTAAAGCTTTTGGATAGAGAATATAAGGATGTTATTCCATTTTCAGATATTCAAAATAGAATGATGGAATGGAACTTTATACCAAGAGAACATATTGCTGAAGCTTGTGATACACTTAAATCTTTATGTGATTCACAAGGTAATATAAGTCTCCATATATTAATAGATCAGCTCACAGGATTTCCAGAGGCATCTGAAAAAGATGATATGGATGCAAATATTGATACATTGGAGGCTTACAAGATTTTTGATCAAAATAATAAAGGTTGTATTGATCTTGAAAGTTTAAGAAAAATATCAAATGAGCTTGGTGAAGAGCTTGATGATGAAACCCTTACTGGGATGCTTAATCTTGCAACTCAAGATGTATTTAGAAAGCAGCAAAACATTATTAGCAGGGATGACTTTTTTTCACTTGTTAAGAGTAAGGTATTAAACTAATTACTCTTTGTGTAGTCATAAAAGATCCAATCTAATAATCAAGCTTTTACTAGGTCTTGGAATATGGGGGGGGAGGGGTTATGTTTGTGAGAAAGATATTCAATATAATCTTCTTATTATTATTTTGTATGGATTATTTATAATACTAATTTAATCAAATAAACAATTAGTGTGGAAAATATATAAAAACTGCACCTAATGTTTGCATTTATATCTATTAAAAGAAAAAAAAGGAGATTTATTAGTATTTATTTTTCTATACATATTTTTCTTTAAAATATATATCAATAATGAATTTGTCAAAATTCTCATCCAAAAATTACTTTAATATAGTAATTATTATTTTTGGAGGTAAGTATTATTAAAGATAATAGTAATATTCTCAATAATAATAAAAAGTCAGAATTATGTTTTCTATAAATAGAACATGAAGGTTATATAATAACTTTATTAATGGAATTGTATAATCATTGCATTACTGATTAAAGAAATTTGACAAAGTCTAATAATCGCTCATCAATTAATCAACAAGAATAATAATGAAGAAGTATTGTAAATGAATGATAGAATAAGCTGAGAAGTATTTGCTGTTCAGTAAAAAGAACTAGATATATCAAATAATATGTTCGTATTATTAAAATAAGTTTGCCAAACTTAAAAAGGAAAAAAAATAAGCAAACTCTATTAATTATGATATCCTGTTTTATTCTTTTAATTTTCTCTTTGCTAGATTTGCATTTCTTCTGAGTATTATACAATTTGTAATTATTAATCTTTATATGATTCTTTACTGAATTGTTTATTTTGCTTCAATTGTTTCCTTAATGACTAGTAATTAATGTTATTGTAATATTTAAGATAATTACTGAATCCAAAATATTTAAAAAAAAAAAAAGAAAAAGAGTGATAAAATAAGTTTTATTTTCTGCCTTAATTAATCTTTTTAGGCTGTTCTAAAGGAATTAATTGAATATTGGTATAATTTGGACCCCAATTATAACTCATAGGAACGGGCTCAAATTGAGGGCCAATCCTGAAATATGGTGGATTAAGCCACTGAGAGAATTTTGGGTTTGGTAAATTAGTACATCCAGTATCAATTAAATACTGTATAGCAATATGTTCTCTCAAAGCAACTCTATGACAAGCTAATTCCATAGCTTTTCTACGATCAGTTTCAACTTCCCAAGGAGCTGGAGTACCAGAAAAATCAGGTAAAACTCCAGGTGGAACCATTTCTGTTGCATTACTAGGTTCGCTTGTTAACCATTCAATATTTTCATTAGTATTATTAAGGTAATCAATTAAAGGTTGGCGTGAAGTTTCATCTTGAACAAATAATGTATTGGAGTATTTTCCAGATCCATAGGAAATGAATACGTCAATATCATTAATTTTATAATGTCCAGCAGAATTAACTCTTTCAAAAATATAATTGGAAAGAAATGAGGGATTTGAATTAAGAATTTGAGAAATTTCCATATCTAAAGAATCATTATATAATCCAACATAGATTAATGTTGAAGAAGATTTCTGATTGTTATTTAAAGAATAATATCCAGAAGAAGGTAACATATTATGATCAGAAACTTTTAATGGTGAAATTTGTAAATCTTCAATAATTCCAGTCATAACTCTTTTGATATTGACAAGTATTCTAGGATGAACAACTCCTGCTTTATAATTCTCATTATCTAATTTAAGACGAAAAACAGCTTCAGGTAGAATATCATTATAATTTTGACAAGATTGATCTTTATCAGATGTAAGTGATAACCAAAAAGTATAATTTTCATC
Source organism: Cryptosporidium viatorum (assembly GCA_004337795.1). Classification (NCBI taxonomy): domain Eukaryota; phylum Apicomplexa; class Conoidasida; order Eucoccidiorida; family Cryptosporidiidae; genus Cryptosporidium; species Cryptosporidium viatorum. Next base: position 136,796 of record QZWW01000032.1, read on the forward strand.
ACTTTTATGTATAGCAGAAATAGGAATATCAACTCCAAGATCAACTCTTTTTCCAAGCTTTGTAAATGTTGTCAACTTAATTTCTATATTTTGTTTTTCATTTCTAATTGGTATATATACATTTTCAACTCTAAATCCAGGACCTTTTAATTTAAAATCTCCAGAAACTAAGTTAGTCTCAATAATTTTGTCAATATTTTGAGAACATAATATTGAGAGACAAGTATGTGACCGAAATGCATACATTTTTGTATGTGTTGATAAATTAGGAACATCCATATGTGGAAGTTGTATCGTTGGATCATTATTTAAAGTTTGAAAAATTCCTAAAGATTCAGAACCTCCTCCAACACCTATTTGATTATATAAATAGCTTAAGTCATTAATACTTGAAGCTTTTGATGTTAAGCCACTTGGTGAAGTGAGTAAATCATTAAAATTTATCATGGATGATACTCTTGTAGAATTGGATGTTGAAATTTCATTTGAACTCATTCTAGCTCCAAAATCACTATTTTTTCCAACTCTTTTAACTTGTCCTAACTTATTGTCAAATATACTGATCTCGTTCAACATTTCTGAATCATGTACTCCAGTAGCCATACATGCTGATTGAATGCCTTCATAAAGTCCAATAATTAAATTCACACCTTGGTTAATAGAGTTCCAAAATTTGTTAGGGACTAATTCTTCAACTTCTTTTTTTTCTTCTGAATATATAACCATATCAGTTGAATTACCATTCATTGTCAATGCAGCATCCCACTTTTGTTCGTTTTCTGTCATTGTATCGTTTCCTAGCATTCAAGCTATTAAAAGCCAACGACCTTAGGGACTTAATTATCTTATCTAAACTTAGCTTTGATTATTATCTTGGTAATTGCAGTATTTCACTAATTCCTCTTTTTTTTTTTCTTAATTTGTATATTTAAATTATTTTTTATTTATTTTTGCTCTAAATACAAATTTTAGTTTCCCGCCAAAACATTTTTTTGTCCACACAAAACCATTGTAATTTTTAATGCATACATGCAAAATAAGAATAAAAATAAAATGTAATTAAATTAAATATTTACATAAATTTAACTCAATATTATAAAACAGTAAATAATTACTAGAATTATATTAAATTTCTCCTTTTTTTTAAATAAACATGTATTTTGAACAATTACAAAGAAAAAAAGAGTAAATAGTTACTTGGTTGGAGGCCAAAAGCTTCTAATATCATTATGAACTGAAATTTCGTACAATTGTAGAATATTTTTAAGTAGAAAATCTCTTTTAGATTTGAATTTAGAGATTAGTCGAGACTTATTAAATATTAGATTTTGTTCAAGAATATTAACGAAAAGTTTAAATTGGTTGGAATTATTATTTTTGAATTTAAGACTCTTTAGGATCCTTTGATTCTTAAATTCTTTAAAAACTTGACCATTTAATATAGCTCTGGCAAATATTTCAAAAACAATGTTATTATTGGTTTCAAGTTGAATTTCTGACGAAGGTAGGTCAATAACAACAGAATTATTTCTATATTTCGGAGTACAATATCCAACAATGCAGTCATTTTCAATGCTATAATAAGGAGTTGGGAAGCTTAAAATTTTGGAACAATCCACAAGTGAATGTTTAAGAGATGTTGCTTTAGAAATATCATCAGCTGTTATTAATAAGCAATCGCATAGATTATGTCTGTTTTTATCAGTGGAGGATATTATTTGGCTGTAAATGAGCAATTTAGGCTTGGTACTTTTTAATAAGCTTCTAGGATGAATAAAGGCGGAATAACTGTTTGGTGATTCATTGGGAATTTGATATGAAATCTTGGAAACTAAATTACCATCATTTCTGACAGCAATATGATCAATAAAACTCGAGATAAAGAATGTTCTTATTAGATTCTTTTGGGTAAAATTTGGTAGGCTTGGAGGCCATTTAATATGTAAATTGGTTTCAAATTCCATTAATCCATCCAGGTATTTTTTCTTAGTTATATTAAAAAGTTGTATTGACATTAATCTAATTTCAGATAGTCCTCTTGAATTTAATTCAAATTTCTTACAGAATTTATCGGAGATAGATCTTTCTTTTTTTGTACCTGAACCATAATATTCCAAATATTTAATACAAAACCACAGATTAAGTTCAACATCATTTCCTAAATTTGTGGGAAATGATTCAAAATCATCATTTGAATTTTGATTATCAACCTTGTTTAAGTCTTTATTTGATTGATCTTGAAGAACTGATGAAAAGCTTTCATCTCTTAAATTTCCTATTGCTAAATATGAAACTAATATACAAACTTGTTGTAAAAGTTCTATAGAAGACTTTAAGTCCTCTTTTATTAGATTCTTTCTTATATAAGCTGTTGTTAAAAGTAATATCTTTGCATACCTTGGTGGTAATGGGAAATTTGACATAGAAATTCCCTGGTTAGTTAATATATATTTAGATTTTCTAGTTTCAACTGATCCAAGAATAGTGAGAAGCTGATAAGCTTGATCTATTTGTGACTTCTCAGGTGAAGTAGGAAATGGAAAATCCACAATATCTGGTATTCCTAAAGAATGCATATATAATAATACAGAATCTAAAGGCATTGACAAGATATCAATTGGAGCAAACTTTGGAAATATATTTTCATAGATTGGTGAAGAATAAAGTCTGTAGCAGTGACCTGGTCCAACTCTTCCAGCTCTTCCAGATCTTTGGCTTGCTGAGGCTTTTGAAATCCATTCCACAGTAAAATGAGAAGAGTCGGATCCTTTAGTGTATTCTCTTCTTTTCTCTTTCCCTGTATCTATTACATACCTCACGTTTGGAATAGTGATTGAAGTTTCAGAAACATTTGTTGAAATGATTACGTGTCTTATATTATTAGATTCAGGTAATTTGAATGCTTTTCTTTGCTCATCAAAGCTCATGGATGCATATAGGGGAATTGCTTTGAGCTGAATCTTTACATTTTCAGATTTCTTATCTTTGTTCTCTTCCTCCTTGTCGCTTTCCTCTAGAACTCCACCACCTTTCCATACAGATGAATCCACATCCTTGTGAAGTCTTATTTTTCGCTTTCTATTATCCTTTTTACCAAAGCTTTCCCAAACAGTTTTGTTTTCTTCATTTCCCTCATTTTTCTCTTTTTCTTCTTCTTTTTCTTCCTCCTCTTCTTCCTCCTCTTCTTCTTCCTCCTCTTCTTCCTCCTCTTCTTCTTCCAGCTCTTCTTCCAGCTCTTTTTCCAGCTCTTCTTCCAGCTCTTCTTCCTCCTCGTCTTCCTCCAAATCTGCCAGTTCCTCTTCTTCAAGGTTATTTTCCGTAAAATCTAAAAGCATATTCAGCTTAGAATCCCCTACCTTATCTAACAAACAACTCCTCTTGGCTTTGTTTCTGCCCTTATTGTTGATCATATTAACCAAAAGGTTAACTTCTTTCTTTCCTGTTACAAAAACTAAAATAGAACCAGGAGGAAGCCTATTATGGATTTGTTGAATCTTCTTATAAGCCGCTGATATATAATCTTTGGGAGTGTTTTTACTGAAATGAAGGGTAACAGGAAAGTTGGGAGTTTCTATATTAATAATTGGAGGAGGCTTTGAAAATAATTTGGGATTTTCTGAAAAATCAGTAACTCTTAAAGTTGCTGACATTATTATAAGCTTTAATGGTGGCAATACATCTTCTAATCCTTGTTTTGTCTTTCTAATATACTCTTCTCTCCTAAATATTACTATTCTAGATAATAATCCTATCAAAATGTCAGTATTTACTGTTCTCTCATGTGCTTCATCTATTAGTATAACGCTATATTTTGAACATAATAAATCCTTTTGTATCTCTTGTAATAGAACACCATCAGTCATTACTTTAATTACTGTTTCCTTTGTACAATTCTTCTTATCATAACGTATTTGATACCCAACAACTTTTGAATCATTCAATTCTTCACCTATTCTATTACTTAATGATGTTGCTGCAATCCTTCTTGGTTGAGTTAAACCTATCATAAATCTTTTTTCCCCCTCATTTCCACTATTATTATTATTATTATTATTAGTATTAGTATTATTATCACATTTCCTTATTTTGCAATATCCTGATTCATATAATAATTGAGGTACCTGAGTTGACTTACCACTTCCTGTTGCTCCTGTTACAATAACAACATCATTATTCTCAACAGCATCTAAAATCTCATATTCATAAACTCTAACAGGTAATTCTGAACGTTGAAACTCTATTTCGGGAGTTCTATTAATTACTGGTCTATCATTATCATTTCTTATATTAAGTGATGTATATTTCCTTATATAACAACTTTTACTTTCCTTTTTTTGACTTTCTTCTTCTTCAAATTGTTGATTATTTTCAGATTCTAATTTTGATTCAGAGTCCAAAGTCTCAACTTCCATCTTTAATTCTTGATCATCATTAATAGAAGGAACTAAATCGTCAGATTCAGAAATATTAGCTTCAGAATTATCAGATTCAGATAATTCTGATTCATAATTATTATTCTTTAATCTAGATGAAGAAACTTTTAATTTAAGAAAATCTGGTAATTCTAACTTTGCTGCCAAGTATCTACTTCTAAGTATTTGTTTTTGCCTATTATTCATTCTAGTATTTGTAATACCCATCATAAGCTGAAGCTCTTGATCACTCAAAGTATACTTCTTTAAATCATTTGTCAAATCCTCATGTAGCTTATTTAATCTTTTCTTCTCTTCTAGTTGTTTTAACTTTCTTCTTTTTCTATTACTCATTTTCTTCTCTTTCCCAAGTTTCCCACCATTTTTATCACATTCTAAATGATTATTTTCTTCATGTATCCTTTTTCTCTCTATTTTTGAAGTTGGAAGAATTAATGTATTTGAGCCTTGTAAATCATGTTGTAATAAATTTTCTTCCAATATTTTCTCTAGCTCCATTTTCTTAAATTTACCAGAAAATTAGAGTAATTAATCACTATAATTATTATAAGAACAATAATAATAACAACTTATTAATAACCCTTATTTTAATTGCTTATTTCATCCTAATTTAGAATTATAATGCATTCACTCATTAATATTGTTAGAAAAAAAAACCTTAAGAATTAAATTCTTCTTGATAACCAATTAGATAATATTTTTAATCCAACTATCAAAGAATTATAAACAAAGTATTTTATTTCTGATTTATTTACACGCCAATTTTATAGTCAGAATTTACCTTTTATTTGAAAATTTCAAGATTTATCCCCTAATTAAGAATTTAACCCGAATATTAATTTTTTAATGCCCGCCCAAAAAAAAAGTTACCAACAAAATGCCAATTATTTCAAACTGTAAAGTTACCGCCATTTTTTTTTAAATATTTAAATATTAGGGGGAAACAATTTTATATAATAAATGTAAATTATTTGTGATTAGATAATATAGATATTTAGAAAATGAACGAAATTAAAACATAATTTTCTTTTCTTTTCAAATAGAAAAACAAAGAAATTAATAAGAAAAAAGTTAATAAATTGTATATTTAGACTAAGCACATTTTGTTACATTTAACTATTTAAATATTAAACATGGTTGAACAAAAATTATTTTGTGACTATTATTATTTCCCGCCTAAACTCAAATAATTAAATTCTCAGAGCCATCACAAAATCGTGTTGAACATTCAAATTAAGAAATACTTTCGTAGAACGGGCATACCTTCTCGGCCTTTTGGCTATGATCAAGTGTAGTATCTGTTCTTATCAGTGTGACAACTGATATGGGTCCTAAGGGACCTATTAATAGTCACAGAAATTTTTTTCTGGGTGAATGCGATCTCTGAGCTTGCTCATGTCTCGTTCAAAATGTTGCCTCGTCCTTACACTACCGACTTGTGCAGCATACCCTCTGACCTTTTCGGGTCAAACCCACCCATCAATAAAACCAATGTATCATTTAAACGTCCTAGTTGTTTTTTGTTTGTTAGGTGTCTTCCCTGTCTTTCTCTCCATCTGGGTTGGCCAGGCGTCTCGCGTGAGTCGTTATGCTGGGCTAACCATGAGATTTGGCAGAAGGAGGCCCCGCGTCTTTTCCGAGTAGTCGATACTAACAGAAGTGTGTGGGGGGTGGACCGTGTAAATTCGAAATGTTTGAATTATTCTCATTATGATCTAAAGAGTGGGAATTTAGATAAAATGGAAATGAAAAGTTACTTTTATATTTAGAACATCACTTAAATTAGTAATAATAACAATAAATTCTAATTGTCCCTATTATTTGCACTGTTGACCTTAATTGTAGTATATCTAGGGGATGGTGGAACTGGAAGAGGCGTATTGCAATCCAATTCAATAGGTTCGCCGTGAATATATTCAGTTTCCAAATACTGTGGGGGTTCCTTAACGTATCTAACATCTCCTCGTTCGACAACAGGAGGAAGCTCCTTGTATTCTTGAGATACAACAGGCTTAATAATAGTATGATGTACCATTGGAACATATTGTGGAACCTCAACAAATTCATCCTGATACTGAGGAATTTCAACGGTTCTAATATGTTCAATATATTGTGGTACTTGTTTTTGTACAATTCTTATATGTTCTTGAGGAACTTGTACTGGTACTTCAACAATCTTTTCAACTTCTACTTCAACAGGTACAGGAATAATTTTTCCAGGTATAGGAAACTCAACTTCTTTTTCAATAGTATAATAATTATCAACTTGTATTTCAACAGTATCTTTAATATCTGGATTATATACAGGTACCTCAATTTCAACTTCTTTTGGTATTGGTACTTGAACAATCTTTTCAATAATTTGAGGATTTGGCTTTAATATAATTTTTTCTATTGGTATATCAATATACTCTACTGGACCCAATACTTTTCTTTCTTTTTCTATTTGTTTTATCTCAATTTTTGGCACTTTAACTATTTTTTCTACTTGTATCTCTTTTATTTCAATTTTGGGTACTTCTTTAATTACATGTTTAATTGTTGGTATTTCAACAATTTTATCAACAACTCTTATTTCTGGTACTTCTACAATCTTCTCAACATATTGTATCTCAACTTTTGGTATTTCCTTAACTATTTCACGTACTTCTACTTTTGGTACATGCCTTTCAACATATTTAGTCACAGGTTTAGATACAAATTTATCTACAATTCTCACTTCTGGTACTTCAACAAATTTATCTACATATTGAATTTCTTGCTTTGGTACCTTTCTAATTACATCTTTTACAATGACTTTCTGACGAATTTTCTGTGTTATATGTACTTCAGGAACTTCTATTATTCTATCCCTTACATTCACTTCTTGTACTAGTGGAACTGTCACTATTTGAGCATTACCTCCTCCTGGAGACGAAGCTGAATCCTGATTATCATCTTCTCCTGTTCTTGAATTTGATCCACAACAATCTTGAGGTAAAAATGAATTTTCATCATTATCTTCTATATTCCTATCGCTTATACAACAAAAATCTTCTCTTCTTGAGATGTTTGTTCTCCCAAATGTTGTATTTCCATTTGTATCTACGCTACTATAATTATGTTGTAATATTGGAGATTCTGATTCTGCTGAACATAAACCCACACTATTACATGAGTTCATTTTATTATCTTAATATAATATTCATATATTTCTTTTTATATTTAAATGATTTTGATTCAAATTTCTCTTTTTTCATAAACCTTTACTTTTATCCATATAAAATAGATAACATATAAATACAAATATGAATTTATATTTATATATTTATTTTACTATTATTTGAACTATATGTTGAAAAGATAATGATTTAATACAATCTACCAATCATATATCGTTATTTAAGTTGTTCTCTCCAGAAGAATCAAACAATACTTTTTTCTAATTTTTCAAACTTTTTATAACTGCATATAGATACGAATATTATTATTTATTCACTCTAAATCTATTTAATTACATTTACTTTTACTAGTTTTACATGCAAATTTTTGTTTACACATTGCCGCCCAAATGTCATTCACCCCACTTTATTATTTTTAAAAAATTGGACCACATAATGTTATGGCGCCAAATGTCTAGTATAATTTATTTATTGTGACTTTACATTAACAGTACAAGGGGAACGGAAAAGGAGAAAGGGGAAAAAGAAAAGAATAGAGGAGAATGAAGGAAAATCTAATATGTATTTTTCTAACAAAATAAAAAAACAAATTTTTCTTTTTTTTTTTTTTTTCAATTAATACTTTTTAAAATAACTAGTATGTTGATTTCTTAGTCAATCTCAACAAGTATAGCTTATATTGTTTGTTTGTGCGAATTTGTTGATTGCTTTTTTTCTCTTCACAGTCACCCACTCAGCAATTGTGTTGAAAACGAAATACATTTATAAAACGTCACAACGACTTAATTTCAATCGAACATATTACTTTAATATACTTTTTTTTTTTTTTTAAAATATATTGGTATATATAAAGTGTGTGCATGCGTATTATTGTATTAATATTCAATACATGTATTATATATTTAAATGAAAATTTAAAGCCTTTTGGAAATCATAGTAAGGAGCTGTAGCTATTGATAATTTATTTAGCTTATTAGTGAGTGTTGTTGTGGGTTAATTGTGAGCTTCAATGTTTTCTATCGAATCTCATTGAATTGTTTTATTTGATAAATAAATAAAGCCTATTATTTAATATTATCCTAATATCATTTTTACATTTAGATTTTTTTTTGCCAATGATTTTGAAATGTACACAACTAAATGGCGGGAACTTAGTTATTTTGTTAATAAAATAATATATTGAAGTATTATTTAATAATATAATTAATAACGTAAAATCTATAGAAATATAATTTCGTTAAAAAACTGTGAGGTTTGTAATTTGAATAATTACAGGAAATATAAATAAGTAAAATACATAAATAATTGGAGTGAGCACAGTTAATTGTATATTGCAGTGAAATTGAACATTAACGGTAATAATAATACGCTTTTATACTAAAAATTACCATTACAAATCCAATTATTATGTATTTTCAAAAATATCCGAGATCCAGAAAGTTATAAAATTATTATTATTTTTTTTAAGATTAATACATTCTTTTATTTAGAGTGTTTACTAAATAACTTTTTCAATATAATGGATTTGGAAAATACACCTCAAAGCCAAGAAGTGAGTTTGGTAGAAAAAGAAAATGTTATTAAAGAACCAATAATAAATGGGTTCATACTGGAAACAAATGAAAATGAGCCATTTGATTTGGATAAATGTATTGAAAAACTTCTTTCTTGTAGGCCTTTATCATCAAATAATATTAAACAATTATGTTCAAAACTCAAAGAAATCCTGATAAATGAATCCAATGTACAGAAGGTGAGATGTCCAGTAACTATTGCAGGTGATATACATGGGCAGTTCTTTGACTTATTGGAGCTATTCAGAATTGGAGGAATGCCTCCTGATGTTAATTATTTATTTCTTGGAGACTATGTTGATAGAGGTTATCATAGTATTGAATGTATATGTTTAATCATGGCACTTAAAATAAGATATAAAGATAAAGTAACTATTTTAAGAGGTAACCATGAATGTAGACATATTTCTCAAATATATGGATTCTATGATGAATGTTTAAGAAAATATGGCAATGCGTCAATATGGCATGAATTGACGGATATGTTTGATTATCTACCGCTTGGTGCTTTAGTTGAACACCATATGTTTTGTGATCATGGAGGACTTTCTCCTGGAGCTTTAACAATTGATGAGATTGATTCTATTAATAGATTTCAAGAGATTCCACATGAAGGTCTAATGTGTGATTTACTTTGGTCTGATCCTGATGAGAAAGCAGGGTAAGTTTACAAAACTGATAAATAATTCATCAATTTAATTTAATAATATTATTTTTAGATGGTCAGCATCTCCAAGAGGCGCAGGCTTTATTTTTGGCCCAGATATTAGCCAGAAATTTATTCATACTAATGGACTTTCAACTATATGTAGAGCTCACCAACTTATTATGGATGGTTATACTTGGTCGCATGATGATAATGTAGTTACTGTGTTTAGTGCTCCAAATTATTGTTATAGATGTGGAAATCAAGCAGCATTAATGGAATTGGATGAGAATGAGAACAAACAATTTCTTACTTTCGATACTGCTCCTAGAAGGGGTGAATTTTCAAAAAATATGATGTCTCTAATGCCTCAATATTTTACTTAATTCAATAATAAAGTAAATTAAAAGTCTAAATATAAATTATATATTAAATTCGAATAGATAAATAAGAAATAGAGAAGGGTTTAAATATCAATACATATAAAGAAAAAAAAAAGCAGATTAATAATTTAATATCTACTACCGTGGTTCTGAGCAGGTACTTTTTTATAATTTCGAGATCCACCATCCCCACCGTCAATCTGACCGCCTCTATGGTAATTACTATAATTATTTGAATAATTTGAATATTCCGGTCTTGCATAGTTGGTAAAAGCTGAATTTCCTCCGACATATGTATTTTTATTATATTGAAACCTTTCTTGATTTACATATGAATTTCCTATATTGTAATTAGCATTAATACTTCCTCCTTTAATTATATTATTATTATTATTATTATTATTATTGATATTACCTATAAATGCTTTATTATTTCTATATGATGATGACTTTGCAGACTCTTTGTCCTTAGCCTCGTGTTTATTAGAGTATTTTTTTTCGGCAGAAAGTTGTTTTTCCTGATTTAGTAGGAACTGTCTTACATTTCCTAAATGTCCAATCACATTGTATTCCGAATCAAACATTAATGGTGGACTAAATCCTGGACTTTTTATAACATTCTTGTAGTGATCAATTTTATTGTTGATATGTTTTCGTCCCAAATTATGTTGTTTTCTGCCATTTGTAGAACTATGTGTTAAATAAATATCACAATAATCACAGTAAAATTTTGGCATTATTCATACCAATAAATGTTCTCACAAAATTTATCTGATTTTCATAGAATTATAATAATTAAAGAATTTTGGCGCCAACACGTCATTATGAAGTCAATTGTTAAATGCATACAAATTGAAAAATTGCGAGAATAAATAAACAGGCTAATATTTTTAACCATTTAGGTATATAATCATTATATTTATATTTGTACTATAAGAAATTACATATTAAAATAACATATTTGACAGTATTGAATCAATACTTATTTGAACTTATCATGTGTTGTTAAAATTAAGAATTGAAATTCTGTGCAATCATAACTATCAAGGAGAAAAAAAAAATACATTATATTTGTACATAGTGAGCTTCAGGTTTAGAAAATTGGTTATTTAGATCCTCGAACGCTTTTTCATAGTTTTGGTAATTAGTGTATGTTACAGGCTGGTTAATAGTGTAGAACTCTACTATAGGTTTTCCTTTAATTTTATCAATTTCTTTAGATAAACCATAATTTATAATACTAACTAGAACTGGAATACTGGATAAAACTTCTATAAAGGAAATGAAAGCTTCTATAAAGAAATAAATCAACAAATGACGTTTTAAACCCAATGTAATATTTTTATTAAGAACAAAAATATAAAGAAAATCATCTGGTTTAGCATTAACTTGAAAATACCATAAATAAATCACTATTACACTGACTGCAAAGCAATAATAATAAAATACAAATTGAAATAATGTACCTAACAAACTTATGATTGATAAGAAATATGTTGAGGATCTGATTCCAAAAATAAATCGTACTGAAATCATACAAATTGCAGACACGATCGAAGTAAAAATTTCACCAAAGATTGTAAAAAGAAAAATTTTTAAAATATACTTGTTTTCAAGTAACTGATTAAAGTGATTAAATAATATATAATATCCAAAAATCATATTTATTATACAAAATACGCCTTGAGTTAGCGAACATACGACAGAAAAAGTAGTTTTATCTTCATGGCTTTGATGCCAAACCTTATTCAGCTCATCTGAATCTACTAATCCATTCATAATTGCTTTCTTTTTGACTATTGCACGCAAACTTATCTATTTTACCGTGATTAATCATCACATCAATTTATTTTTATTATTGCGCATGTTCAATTGTTTCTTCAATAAAATTTTATTTAGTTCAAAGTTGCCGCCAATGGGCGCCACTTTGTGAGGATGAATTAACAAATTTAAAATAATAGAGAAAAATGTGAATTTAAACTTGAAAAATCAGGGAAATAAATCTGAGAAATAACTAACACATAATATTAGAATTTCCAAATTACACTGTTTATTTAATATATTTATTTATTTCTTAACTAATTTAGTCTAATAATATATTTATTCGTTTTCTTCTTCGAATAATTAGAGTAATATAATTTCAAGTGGACAAGCATGCAAACACCGGTATAGCCCCCCACACGCAAACAAAAAAAAATATATGACGTGTAAAAAAATTGTGTAAAGATAAATAATTAGTGATAAATAATAATTTATTAAAAAATAAATTAATAAATTAAAGAAAAAAAATAATTGGTATAATAAATTATAAAAATAATATTTCAAAAAAATTGTTATATATTGACAAAGTTATTCAGTCCTGTGTGAACACAAATAAATGTGAAAGAATCTGAATTAATGAATTAAATTTTTTCAAGAACAAATATTTATAGTAATATTAACAATATTCAAATACTTCGTAAATAAATATATATATATACATATATATACATATATATATATGTATATATATATGTATATTTATTTATTTATTTATATTTATACACATTTATATTTATTCATTCATTATCAAAGTTATTAAACAAAGTAACAACGAATACTGAAATTGATATTCTAAAAGTTTATAAAATATACAGGAAAAAGAGTCTGATTCAAGTTTTTTTTTTCTTCTTTTTTTTAACTCGCCATCATAAACTTCGGCATTGAAGTAAGAAATGGCGAGAAAAAGAAGATACGGATCTGCACTTGGAGGAGAAAACGCTATGGAAGGTCCGTATTTAGAATCAATCAATTTGCCCGACGAAAATTACTATAGAAATATGACTGAATCTCCAATGGAACTGGATCAGCCACATATGTCAACAAATCCTATAAAACATGGATTATCCAGAGCAAATATGAATAACTTGATAATTCAGGATAGATACAATAAAGATATGGAAGCAAGAGCAATCCCTAAAGTTCGAAGAAAAAGAACATTAATTCCACAGGAATCTGTTGATGAAAGAAATGAAATTAATCATTCAAGAATATTACACCAAAACGACAATGTTGATATATTCCAAGATGATTTATCATCAAGAAATCATCCAACAAATCATTCAGTTAGTAATAACTCTAAAAATACATTCATGTATAATACAAGAAGCAAAGCGATGTCTATGAGACAAGATAATACTAATATTTTAGGTAAATCTATAGAAAATAATCTCAGGAAAAGAGCTGAAAAGGGATCTTCAAATCTACCTCCCCTTCCTAGAACTGAAGATTATTGGCCAAAAATTAATAAAGATACAACTCAAGATCACGAAAAATATTTGAACAATATTCGTGATCAGCACTTCAGTCGTTCTAAAAACAATGAGAATATTATAAGAAATGGTATTAATACAGAATTCAACAATAAGCCAAATGAATATCAAAGTAATGTTTACAGTGCGAATGATAGCATCTATTCAATAGAAACTCCACTAAAATCTTTCAGATCAGAGATTATAAGACCAACAAATGGTAACGTAACTTATGCAAGAGATTCCAAGGAAGCTAATCATGTATTTGGAAATCATGTTAATGGTCAAAATTATCTTCAGAATAATTCAATTCACGAAAATGGAAGAGTTCCTTATGCTAATTCTAACGGGAGTTATCTTGAAAATTACTCTGAGAGATCTACAATGAATCAAAATATGCCTATTCAAAAACAATCTCACCAAAAGGGAATAAAGATTCATTGTGATGCAATGGTTGGTGGGGATACTCCTCTTAGAGATATTAATGTTATTCAAGAAAACCCAAATGATGATCTTGTTGATTTAATTGAAACAAAAACGAGTGAGATTGGTGTTGGGCCATCTCCAAAAGTTGATATTACTGTAAGGAGGAAGGAGGCAAGTGAGAATGGGACAAGAGAAGAAGCAAAGCAGAGGACTACAGGAAGTATTTTAAGAAAAAGCATTGACATTTCAGATGATAGTTATTCCAAACAAGTACGTTTTTCTTCGAGTGGATCTAAAACTAAACAAAAAGAAAACACTCTTCCCGAATTTGACGAATTGAGATTTGATCCAGGTGAAATTCCATTAATTGATTATCAAGAGCATGAAGATAGGTTTGATACTATAGATTTTGATCAAGAAAATGGATCTAATATTAAAATAGATTATAATAAAATGCTTGATACAATGACTGTTGACAGCAATATCTGTTTGAGGCTTGTTCAGCTATCAAAAGAAGAAATTCGATTATTTGAAAAATCTATTCGCCAAAAAAATGATAATGAAGGAAATCAATGTGATTCTTCATGTAATTCTATTGATGATGAATTAATGATTAAAGCAATTAGCGGTATTCATAAGTACTTTTTGAATAAAGCTTTTGAGTATGAAAGTGAGAAGGAGTTGGAACTACATGATGTAATGTCATGGATTCCAGAAGTTAAGTATAACGAAGACAAATATCAAACGGTGAATTCTGAAAGAGATGAATTGATCAGCAAAATTGGTCTTTTGAATTTGAATATAAATAGATTAACTAAAGCTTTACAAGAGGCAGAGGAGTTGAATTCGAGATTATTCTCGTCCGAACTTGATAAGAATCAGGAAGTTGATGATAAAGAAGGTATTAAAGTTATTCCAGAAGACTTTGAATATATTCTAAAATCTACGAGTATTCTTTTAAATGAATTAGAATCAACTAAAACTCCTGCTGATCAGACTTTTGAATCGCCAAGAGCGAATTCTAGAAAAGAAGAGGGAGAACAAGAAAATAGCGACGTTGATAAAAGTGATACAAGCAATTTATGCTCTCCTACACCTGTAATATCTTCTGAGGATAATAGTGTTGCAGAAATGGATCCAAATAATGAGCATGAAAACAAAAAACCTGACATTGATATTGATGAGTTATTAAATGAATGTCATCAGTCCCAGTTTATTCAAATGGAAAGCATTGCAGTCTTAAATGATTGCATGTCACTTTTAGATGATGCTGAAATAGGAATGCAAAACTTCCAAAGATTATTGGCAAAAAAGGCATTTGACACCAACGAAGAAGATGAACAAGAGCATGTTGGGTACAACTCTAATGGTGATTCAATGGATGTGGTTGAAGACACATTACTGAGACTACAGAAAGGAGCATCAATAACCCCGAGATTCAGTTTAGAAGAAAGCCTTAATTATAGGAGAAGTAGTGTCGGATCTAGAAAGAGCGTTGGGGGGAATATATAGAAGACATTCTATAGAGGTTTCATCCTTTCATATTCATCGGTTAATTATTAAAGATATATGGGTGAGAATCTAATAAAAATACAACAAGTTGAATTTATCTTGAGATTTTTAAATTGAATATAAGTTATATAATAAATTATAAAATCCTATATGTAATAATATAGATGATGAAAAGGATCAAGAAACTTGAATTATAGCCGATAAAATGCTTAAAAATTACTAATAATATATAAATATATTAATTATTAAAAATAATAATTTTAAAATATTTTCATTGACCTTTAATTTAGTTTTCTCGTCTCCTTATAATTGATAAATAACTTCTTGACTAAGTTTAGGAATTGAGACTTCCAACAATTTATTTTTTCCAAAGGTTTGTTGGATATATCAATTATTTTAATTCGAGCCCAAATTTTAGAATATTCCATATTACAGGATTCTTGGGTAGAATTCAGAGTTAATTCGTAATTTTGATAAACAGTTTTAATTAGTTTAAAATCAGAGTAATTAGGAAATAAAGTGTTATGATCGGTATATAGAATTGCTATAATTAATGAACAATCACATACAGATCTTCCAAAGAAGTATTTTGAAAGCCATAAAGTGGAATTTTTAACAGCATAACTGAATTCTTGATCATTGTTTACTGCATCCTTAATATATTTATTAAATTGGTTTTTATTTAAAGAATTCTTTTTAATATGAAAAATAAGTTTTGTTAAATATAATAATCCAAATTGAAAGTTTTCAATAGCTTTATTATGATAGAATTCAATATTCATTAAAGTCGAAGAAGATGATGATAGTTCTTCTATTAGAGTAGAAATATGTATAGTTTGAGTATTAATTAATTTCTTTATGTCATGAATAGGTATAATAAATTTGAGAACAGTATATAAATAATAAGCCAAAATTTGCTGTCCAGCACAGAAAGTTTGGCATAGTATTAACTTATGAAAAACTTGCGAAAAATGTAAAAGAGATTCCGAAAATATAGGAATTTCATTCTGAATAACTTCTTTAAACTTACAATTTTTTAATAAATGATTAAAATGAGTAATTGAATTGTTTTGAATAACTTTTCCTGAAATTTTTAAAGCTTTTAAAAATTCGGAGAAAATTTGGTCTTTTGACTTAGAAAAGAATAAATGATTGGGAGAATATACATTTTCAAAATCGTCATTTTTTGATAACTTTTGTATAGAAATCTGACAAGGTATGTTTTTTACCCCACATAATCTTTTAAATCTTAATAATAACTCAAACTCTTGTTCAATTTTTTCCTGAGTTATACCAGAAGAACATATTATCCAAGAATTGTCTTTAATCAACTTTTGTAGAACTCTGTAAAGTGTAAAATCACCAATTAATAATGGTAATACACATTTAGGTTTAAATTCCAAATTAAAAATGTGGCGCGCATATTTTGTGTGCAAGGCACATGCATTTAAAGGGAATATTGGAATATTAATTAAAGATGAATTTGGTTCAAACCAGCCGAGTCTGAATACATTTTTCTGAATAAATATAAGAGGAACTCTTGGTGAAATGATATATTTGGATAATTGAGTTTTGTTAAGTCCAAATTCAAAAAGAATTTTATTAATGATATCATCAATAGTAGTTGTAGGTTTTTTTTCAATTTTTAGAATAAAATAACTCATAATAATTTCAAAATTGTTAAATATTTGGCTTTCATGACCATTGAAAATCGAAATAATTGTAGGGTTATTCATTTCGGAAAAATAAAATTGATTATTTTGAAGACATTCATTAAAATTCAGTTTTATATTTGAAGATGTTAAAAATACGGAGTGCATTCCTCCATCTACAAGGAAGTCCCATTTTGTTTCATCAAAATTTACCTCGAAGAATTTCCAGCTTTTTGGAAAAGCTTCCATTATTTTTCTTTATTTCTTATTGTAACCTCTCAACTGACAGCATAACCTCATTCAAATAGCTTATATCATATATTAATCTCAACCTATTACTATCCCAATATTTCTTTTCCTTGATGTTTCCTTAAATATTCCTCATGTAATTAATTCGATTTGACCAAAATTAATATCTGTCAAAAAGTTCGCGCGCGCGCAAATATGAACTATTGTTTTAAATTTCAAAGTTCAAATATGTTGATTTAAAATTTTTGACAAGGTTGAGGAGAAGCAAATAATTTTGGAAAAGAATTAATGAGTGTTAAGGAGAGACTGGAGTTTCTCTATGACCCAAAAGCTCTGATAGAATATGATAATGAAAAGTATTTACTAGGTAGGTTTTTTAATTAAAGGAAAATAGAGGGTTCTGTAAAGTAATATTGGTTAGGATTTTTTTGAGGTCAAAATATAATTGTTTTTTCATTATTTGAAGCAACATATTGATATTAACAGTAGGAGCAATATTATTTAATGTAATATTTGAATGTTATTAAGAAATTATTAAAGAAATTCAAATTGAAAAAAAAAATGCTTATTACTTCAAGCTTTCAAATATTCAATATTTAATTAATATTCACGTTTTCTAAGAAGAAAATCATTAATTCAAAATTTCTAAAATAAGAATCTACTAAAAAGATATGATTTTTTTTTTAATTCTACAAAGTAATGATTTTTTGATAAATCACTTATCTTTTTTTTTGAAGAAAAAAACAAAAAAAAATGTCAAAAATATTTCAAATTTTGACTCATTGACTAAGAAATAAATACTATGATATTACTACAAAACCCACATTTAAATGAATTAAAATTAAATAATTTATTTACTTTATAATTGTTAACTTTTAGGTGCAAATATTCCAGAAAATACTTCCAAAGTATTGGGTGAAACAAACTTTCAAAACCAAGAAAATTTGGAAGCAGGTTTTGACTTAGAAGAAAAGGAAATAATAAATAGACTAAAAGAAGATCCTCTACTAATTATTAAGAAGATGGAGCTCAAACATATGAAAATTGTTGATGAATATAACAAGAAAAGAATCGAGTTTTGTCAATCAAATTTAAAATCATCATCTTCTGAAAGAAATAAAAAGTTTAGAAAAAGTTCCCTTTCAAGATCACCTGAAAGACCATCAGACTCCTATTTTTCAAATAATTATAAACATGAACATGATTCCAGAAAAAAATACAACATGTACGAACATGAACACAAAAAAATTAGAAATAACCACCGTCTTTCAAAGTATAATAGAGAAGAAAAACTTCAAAAAATGATAAATTACGGAAAACTTGTCCAAAATGAAAGAATTCATAAATTTAGTGCTAAAAATATTTCCAAGCAAGAGCCCGCCAAACGTCATGAATATTTACATGAAATAAGGAATCAAATTAATCAAAAACTCATTTCTTCTTTAGAAGAGAGAATGAAGTTTATGAAAAATTGAATTTCAGAGTAATTCAGGTATATAGATTATATTAACTTAAAGGTTTTAGATTTTTCTTTTTTTCCTAATTAAATGTAATTTTTAACTAATTATTTCTATTATTATTACAAATTCAAGCGCCATGTTTTATATTTTACCAATAAATTACTTTCCCTAACTTCGCATGTTGCCGTTGCATGCAATATATGCATTTATTACATGCAAAGTTCTAAACTTATTAATTTTTTTGTGTTTGAATTATATAATTTAAATTATTTAATGTGATTATGATAACCATGAATCAAAAAAATTATCACAATGAGAAAGAATTTCAGGCAAATCTGTGTAAATTCTGACTATTGATGATTTATTAGTGATAGAAAACTGAATTATTAAATAGTATTTAGGCATTAAATAAATACAGAACCATCTATAGTTAATTTGAACTTGACAATCTTCAATAAAGTTTTGTTTCTTAAGATCCATTTTATGAATTAACAAATCATGTTTAAAATCAAAATCCTCTCTAATAATGATTTTTCCATCAATAAAAGAAAGTAATTTATTTCCATTAATTTCAAAAGTACGTAAATGTTTATTAATATTACTTAATATTAAATTTGATGAGATATCCAAAAGTTTACAAGTATTAACAATTTCTGGAGTTCCTATTTGACTTTTGTGTTTTGATGATTCAGATTCTAATTCTAATGATCTCAAACTGAGAACTTTATAACACTTTAAAGTCCAATCCTCACTTGGAGAAGGGAGAAAGTAATCTTGAAAAGAAATCTGAATACTGTCTAATTGATCATAGATTGTTTGACCAAATTTATCATTAAATTCCAAATCAATGTACAATTTTCCTGGAATTGGAAATTTTACTTTTGCAATTAACAAAAGAAAAACTATATTATTATTCAAATTGATCACTCTAGAGTTCACTTCTTCCAGGTAATTGTCAATCGACATCTCTTCAATATCTTCTTTCTCTAGTTCTTGAATATTTTGAGGTTTTAAGAATGGAATGTAAACTGGCTCAATTTCTAAAGAGTCATTACTTGATTTAAAATTTAATTTTATTCCATATAAACAACTTTGTACTTCATTAATCCCAAAATATTTAATTTGGAATGGTAAAATTAAAGCATTATATTGTTTATTCTTTGAAAAGATAGAGAATGAATCATCTCTCAAACCATATATTTGTCTTCTAAACTTTTTATATGCATCCAATCGAATTTTATAAAATTCTTTATTTTCATTCTCTGATACAAGTTTATCTTCCAATTTATTTTCTCTTTGTTTTGAAATATTTTCTAAATTATTTAATTTCGGTTTTTTTTGCTCACTTTCCTCTATCTCAAATAAACTATTAATAGTTCTCAAGCTCATACAATTCATGGAGGATTCTATTTCAGATATTGAATCCAATAATTGAGTATCATAAATTTTTAGCTGACTTTTAATGTATCCAAATAAATTATTTAGCAAGTAAATTACATTATAATTGTTCATATTATTTGTTATTATAGACAAGCAAACCTAAAAATGTTGTTAATAATTATTATAATAATAAAACTTCAAAGTTATTTATTAAACTTACTGTAAAAACTTTATTAATATAAATCCACTTAAGTACAGGTTTTTGAATCTTTTCTAGAAATACTTTTGAAATATAAAATAATGAATTAATCAAATCTGAAATTACTGTATGATTTCCCATTTTTGTGAATAGTTTAGATTTCTGAGATAAATAAAAAAGTACCATAAGAAATGGATCAATATCTCTTGGATTTTTCAAAGTTTTGATATGGTTTAAGAAAGTTTCAAATAAAAGTAGAATATGTTCACTATAGAAATATTATATTAATTAAAAGGAAAGATTGATTATGAAATTTAATTAGTTAATTAGTCCAGAATATTAAGATTAATAATTAATTGAAACTTACAAATTGTCTCTGTTTGATGAATAAATTGATATTAAATTTAATAATTGAATAGAGTTATTTATGTGGTCAGATGATATTTGAAAATTTGGATGGCATGTATATTTAACAATTAAATCAGAAATACGTTGGTTAATCCCAAATAATATTGAAATTTTGAATAGAAGCTTTAAATAAATTGAATGTGCACCAACAGGAGCTTTAATAATAATATATTCTTGCAAGGTATCCAAAGACTGATAAAGAATCTCAAGAAATTCTTCATCATTTGTATGCTGAATAACGTTTTGGAACTTAAGCTGAAGAATAATAAGAGATTTAAAGTATTTGATTTTGCAAAAATCGTACCATTTAGGTATTAACAAATGGTGAATAAATTTGGCCAAAGTATAATTTTGATGATTATTAGTCTGTTCAATTAACTTTTCAGAATAGTTTGAAATAAGAAATTGAATCCATTTGGATGAGTAAATTCGAAAAGTTATAGGAAAATGGAAATTATTTAATATTCCAATAATATGGTGATATACATTAGAGAAAGATTCTTTTGAAATATCATCCAATATAAAGAAGCAAATTTCAAATAAAATATGAATTCTGGAAGAATATGAAAAAGGTATAAGAGATGATTCCAAAATATTGGAAGGTATTGATAATGTTTTTGTAATTTTTTTCAAGAATAAAATTCGATTGTGTAAACTCCAGCATGAGATAGATTTCAAATTCTCCATAATATAAGTCACCAAATATGTAAGAAATCTTTCTTTTTCCTTAATAACTTTAGAAATATCTTCTCGTTTTGTATAGTTTTTAATAATTAAAGTAATAATAATATTGATCATTAGTTCAATGAATTGGTCATTATAAATGCTGTTTTTATTGAAGTTTTTGCAATCTGTAATGAATCCTTTTTCAAGATTGTCTGGCCAAATACTTGGATGAATATTTCTTTGAATAAAGCCAAATCCTTGATTTTGAATATTAACTTTTTCAATTTTCTGATTTTGTAACACATTGATTTCTAATAGAGGACAAAAAATCAATGGATAGTTTCTATTAATTTCTATAAGACACTCGATTGCATATTTTCTTAAGATTGAATAATAATTCTGGAATAATATAGGATTTTTATCATGTGATTTTTGAGTTTTAACACAGTTCTCCTTGCAGATAATAAACAAAATAGAAAGGAGTTTCGAGAACCAGAAAGGCACAGTTTCCAATAAATTCATGCAGAGAGAAATACTTGTAAAAGTAACCAAAGTCTGAGATTGTAATACTATAGGAATTGAATATTTTGGATTGTTGATGAGCTCTTGGTAAATATTATCGACAGAAATAGAGTTTGAGCCAGAAAGGACTGTACTTGCTTCAAATAAATTAATTGATTCATTTGCTATTGCTCTATAATTTGTTGCAATAATATGTTCAAATAGATTAAAAGTAGTATTATATCTTTCCCAGCACTTCTTTTCTGAAAATATTTGTTCAGGGCTTCCCAATATTGTTTCATATTGTTCTTCGAGTAATGTTAATATATCCAATTTTACTTTAAGCTGATCAGAAATGATCATTGTGGATAGAATATAATCAAATAGTATGTTCATTTGTTTATCTTTCATCTCATTTTTATTAATTAGAGGAATTTTGGATGTAATTTTCACAATATTGGTAGGGCTTTTACTATTGTTTGAGATACTTTCTTTTGACAAATCAAAGCTTGGAGGTTTCTCTTGAACGACCTTAATATGATTTTTGTTCATTTCTTTATCCTTATTTCTCAAATGATCATTATAAAGTTTACCTCGCAACCTATCTTCATTTGAAACAAATCCTTTAGCTTTAGTTTTTCTTTGTATAGTAGAATACTTTATTGGCATTCTTTTATTCATTAAGTTGTATATTTGGTTCAATACTTTCTCTTTGCTTGCATTTTCATTATTTAAGTTAAAACGCAATACTGATATTAAATTGCTTATATTGAACGGCTCATCCTGAATATCGGAACCTTCGTCATTTTTTAAATCAACATAATGATTAATTACTTCATCATTATCACTATTATTATTATCGTCATTGCTAGCATTAGTATTCATCTTTTTAGCATAAAGATTCTTATTTCAAAAACCTACCCCACAATCTGGGACTAGAGACTTAACTTTTTCTTACTTAACTTTAACAGAAGATTTACTTGTAATCATAAAAACTTAATAAATAATCGCCACATTTAGCTTTGTTATATAGAATTAATTTAATCCAAGTCTGTTTATAGTATTCAAATTGAATAGAGCTTTCTTTTTTTTTTCTTCTTCTTTAAATTAAGATCAATATCAATTTAAGTATTTACATGTATTTCTTCATAAATTTTGTAAAATCCTTTCAGAATATTCTTTGAAATTTGTTGTAAATAATTTATTTAAAAAATTCAGATGAATTTAATTTTTTATTGCGATAAATTATTTTTATTTTTCATATTACGTGTATATTATTTACAATAATTTTAGATACCGGTATTTTACACGTATGGCGGGAACTTGTTGTGGAAAGAATGATTTGCATGGCTTACATGCAAATAAATGCATGAAGTGCAAGAGAAGGGGAAATAAAAAAAATTTTAAAAACTAAAAATTATAAACTGTAATTACCATTTTAGCTTACTCTTCTATTTGAGCTAATAAAAAATCGAGTAAGATGATTATATATCCAAGTTTTTAATTTGTTAGTTTCATTATCGTTAATAAACTCTTTAATACGTGGATGCGACCATAAATCTGAATTCTTTCTTGATATTTTAAGAGTAATAATGTTTGAATTTGAGTCTCGACTAAGTTCAGAGCTGGAACTTCTACTGTAGCCCAAAGAATTACTATTTCTTGAATTACATGAAATTTCAGCAATTAATTTATTATTTGAAATTAAATGAATTTCTCTCCTATCATTTTGATTATTGAAATTCATTTTCTTGCTTAAAGTTGACTCAAAGCTTTCTGCCTCTTCTAATATATACTTATCTTGATTAATTTGTTCATTATCCTTTTGAATCTCTATCATTTTTGAAATATCTTCGCGGCATATATGGCATCTCGGATGCTGCTTTAACTTGAAGTTGTTTGATATATAATCTCCGAGGCATTCTAAACATACGCTCCCATGTCCACATGGTGAAAAAATAATTATGGAATCAAAGTCTAAGAAACATATATTACAAATAAATCGATTAGTTGTGCTTTCACTTATATTTTCTGTCTGAAATGAGTTGATTCTAGAAATTGTTGAATTTGATGATGATGAATTAACTTTTGTTGAACACATTCTTGAAAAATTATTATCTGTAGCTTTTTCTTCCAAATCCAAATTCTTAACAAAATCTGAAATAGAAAATTCGAATATTCTTAATAAGTTCTTATTTGAATGTTCCTCAAGCTCAACTTTAGAAATTGGCTTATTCTCCGCTTCATTATGCTGAGTTATGTACCATAAACACAGCTTTGTACTAAAATTCTCAAAGCTATAATCCAAAATCTTAAAGTATGAATTACTAATGGGTATTATTATCATGTCATTTTCTCTCCCATTTAATTTTGAATTCTTTTCCTTCATTTTTTCTAATTCATCGTCATGAGTATCTTCTCTTAATTCCACTATGTTAATTTCGTTATTACGTTCTTCTCTGGTATTACTAACATTTAATCTATTGAAAAGAATAGAATTTCTACTCCAACTTGTTTCTGTATCTAATGAAATCTCTTCATCATAAACTTTTGCTAATATTCTTAAATTTTTCTCAAATTCTGTCATTGCTGTTGTTAGCCAAGCCATAAATATCCATGGTTTAATTATTCCCAAAATACATAAACTTATTGAGATAATTATTAATAATCCTGCTGGAATAAATATAGAAGTAGTTATGAAGTCGTTCAATAATTTGTGCCTTCTAGACAAATTCAAAACTATTTCTAGAAAATATTGAACCAAATATAGAAAAATACAAATACTAGCTATTAGCCAAACAAAAACTTGAGTCAACAATAAGTACTCTGGAGAAGATCCAAGAAACCACCAATTTATGCAATCTTTACCTTCTATACCAACTATCGTTAAAGACATTGATGTACTTATAACATAAAAAACTGAAATTGCACTAGACTTTAATAATTTCTTATTAACTGCCTGCCCCACAGCCTTTATTGGGAGAAAAAGCTGAGCTATTATATAAATTAGTAACATTATCCATTTAAACAGCAATAATATTAGAGATATCACCTGTATTAATATTGGATCATTCACACTATTTTTACCATCAAGCATTAAAGAATAAAATTCACCATTTTCATTCACAAATATATCTGAAAATGAATTTTCCAATATTGGACAGTTACAATGATCTTTTTTCACTAAAAGTCTATTTCCACTTAATTCATTTTTACTTTCTGAATAATAGTTCTTTATTTCTCCTACTTTTACTCCTCTCATACTTCTTCCTGATTCGTTTTCTAACACATTTTTTTCCAGAAATGCATCTTGAATTATTATGTGGGACATCGGATCCTTAATTAACATTATTAATATATTATTATTTTTATCCATACCCATCCTATCTATTACATTACTTTCTGTTGAGTCTGACTTGCTTATAGATCTTAACTTATTCTGGTGATTTTCATTAATTAATACTCTTACCCATTCTTTTCCTGAATAAAACGAAACAAAATTAGGTATTAAATAATATATTTCCAAGATGAAAGGCAGCAATATTGAAAGAATCAAAGTGGCGCGCAAAACATGCTTTCCTAAAGTTAGCTTTTGACTAGAATTAACAATACCATTTTCGCTTCTCATTTCAATTCCAAAAATTCTTTTTTTTTAAATGATTTAGTTAAATCAGGAAAATACTTTAATTTTCTAATTTGCTGAACAATATAATTAAAATCTTGACATACATATTTTCATTCTATTTTTTTTTCCATCTTAATTATTTTTGCGTAAAATAATTGAACCTTTTGTCAATACTTATTTATTTTGACAATAATTTTATAAAATCAGAATGGAAAGAAAAAAAGATCTCTATAAATTATTAATTTGTATCAATCTTGCTAATACGTTAAAAGAAAATTATTATAAGTTCTTCTTTTTCACCAATTTTTTTATAACAAGAATTGACATCTATTTTAGTGTTTACCCATTTTATATTGTGAGTTTTAACTAATTTAATTTATTAAAATATATGCACCCTTTGACCAGGTGACTTTACCGCCAAAATCACATGTACATGAGGCCGTTTTGGCGGCAATGCCAAAATAATTTTTCACTCGATACCATATAAAAAGTTAAATAAATATAAATAGAATGGTATATGAGGGATGATAGCGCATCTAACAACTTATTTCAGATAGTTTTCAGGGTATATTAATGTCTTTATGATTAATTTAAGTTTCTATTATTTGATTTTGAGTAGGATAATCAAAAAATGAGGGGAAAATTGTATTAATATGCAAATATGCAAAATAAAAAAAAGATATTTAGTGAGTAGATTAAAAATATTAATGCTTGTTTTTTTTTCAAATCAAGCTAAATGATTATTTAAACATTAATAAATGTATGTGTGCTTATACATTTAAAGGATTATATTGATTCAAGGTGTAAAATTTCTAGAATTTAAACGGATTAAAATATATAACTTAATTGGAATTAATTCATGTAATATAAAAATATAATAGTAAATACATATAATAACAGTAGAAATAAAACAGAGAACCATGGATATGTATAATAACTTTGATAATAATGCTGAGAGTGATTACATTTCATTGGGAAGATTTAGTAATAACTACTTTAATATTACAGATAATCAAAATTCCGATACTAATAATAGAAATATTAATAATAATTTCTTTAATGAGTACTTGAGCCTAGGTAATAAGAAGTTTTCATCTATATTAAGGTTTTTAGTTATATTGGCTGCTCTTATTAGCTTGCTAGTTCTAATAAAGTTGCCAGTTAAAAATAGAATAGAAATGAGAAAGGAAATGCTTGAAAATGCTCTACTTTTGAAGAAGAAACACAGTGAGAGAAAGGTTCATAATAATTATGAGAATAACAATGTGGATCCAATAATGGATTCAGCTCAAATTTCAAATTTGAAAGAAAATAAAACAGGATTGTTCATTTTTGAAGATATTGAAAAAGTAACAAATGAAAGTTCAAAAGCAGATGTTAGTGACAATATAATTAAGAAAGACAAGGATATTATAATAAAAGATGCTATTAAATTAGGGGAGAATATAAAGTTAGATGTAGGAAATTCAGTGTTTGGAAGCCACTATAATATTAATGGTATTAATAAAAGAGCAGCAGAAAATGACATATGTAATGACAAAGATTACACAAAAAAAGTGTTAAAACTGGTTTATGAGCTTTCATATTTTGCTTTACCAAAAGATACAATGAATATAAAAAAATTTGAAGCAAGCGATGTTAAAGTTTTTAATGAAGAAATGTGGGTGGTTTGTGATAATTCTTGGATGATTGGAAAGTTTGGATTAAGCTTAACACCTTTTTCACACTCAAACAAACTACTAAATATGCAAACAACAACATCCGGTGGAAATCCTTTAGATATTAATACACTTTTGTTAGGTACTGATCCAAATACTGAGGATTCACAATGGGAAGCAATTGTGAGGGATGACTTTACAGGACATTTATTTGTAATTAGAGAATCAATACCTCATGATCTAGAAGAAACTACACAATTTAATGGAAACTTTTCAAAAAGCTTAAAATCTGAAGGTCGTAATTTGGATAGACATTACCACTCACATATTATTGAGTTGGCATTAGTAAAAGTGAATAATGTGGAGTCGTATGAAGTTTTGGAAACATGTACTGCAGAGCACAAATTTGATTTTGATAATAAAGGATTTGAAGGGGCAATCGGACTTAGAACACGAAATGGAGACTTTTATTTGTTGGGACTTTGTGAAGGTAATTTTTGTATGGGAGAAATGAAAGGAGAAGAACATGGGAATGGAAGACTAATTTTAATGAAGAAAGAATATATAAGTAAAACATCAGAGTCAATTAGTGATGTTGGGTTAGATAGTGATATGAACAGTTTAAAATCAAAGTGTATATGGAGATCAATTAGGATGATTAATATTCCTAAAGAAGCTAATTTTCAAGATTACTCATCAATTGATGTAAGAGGTAATAAAGTAGCAATAACTTCACAAGAAGATTCAAGTATGTGGCTGGGAGAAATAGATTTTGGAGATGGAGAGTATTTGGATCCAAATAAGATTCAATTATTGCCTAATGGGCGGGTTTATTATTTCCCAAGAGACCATGTTTGTGACTTTAAATATTGTAATGTTGAAGGAGTTTCTTTCATTTCTGACAATATGATTGCAACAGTTTCAGATAAAATGAAGAAGAAAAATAGACAATCTCCGAAATGTTTACATAAAGACCAGTCCATACATATTTTTGCAATTCCATAAAATTTTTCTTTAAAAGCTGCATGCAAAATTTGTCAAAAATTTCACACGTCATTTTTTTAAATGCCGGTATTAAAATTACTACATGGAAAATTTATGTGGAAATAATATTGAATGAATAAGAAAATATTAATACCAATAATGAAAATAGAAAAAAATAATTGAATTTTGAAAAAGAAAAGTAAATATTGGTAAATTACAATTTAATATTATTAGTAATAAAAAAAATGACGAGTAGTTTTATGCTCCATTTTTTAAATTTTTTGATAATAATTGTCCCTTGATTAATAAATATAGTAATTTCTTCAATTATTTGATAAATAATAGTATTTGAAAAAAAATTATAAGTAAAATTAGTATAAGTGATTCTGAATTTTATAAGTTGCTCTTTTCATTAGAATCATCATAAATTTGTAACTTGGGATAAATAACTTCAGTGCATTTCTCAGAAAAGTAATTGTTTCTATTGGAATCGGATTCATTAGGATTAAGTTGCCATGCAATTTCAATAGGTGAACGACAAAGATGACAACATGGAATTTTCTTTAATTTACATACTGTCCACTTCATGAGTTCATCTATACAATTGTCGCATATTCCACTATGTAAGCATGGAGAAAAGACTATATTACTTGGATTTTCATAACATATCATACAATTAATTACTTGAGAAGCATTATTATTTGATGGAGAATCTGTTGAATCTTCATTATTTGAGAAATTATTAAGTGAAAAGAATGTGGATGATATTTTGGTTAGACTGATTGAAATAAAAGAATGTTTGAAGATTAAAGGAGGAGGCTGAGAGTTATAATTACATTTTACAACCCATTCTCTTTGACCATTATTATTGCAATGGATCTTCTCCTCATCTTTTAAAAGGTATGAAGGAAACACATATTTATAATATCTGATTTTTTTCTCTTCCAGGTTGTGATGATCAATAATAAGTCCCAAATAACCTCTTAATAGAAGGTCTAAAGATTGTGAAATAATTGTAATAAAGCAAGAATTGACCCAAGGACTGGTAATTCTCGTAGAAAGTAAAAGAACACTACCACTTAATGAAAATCCAAATCCACAACAAGAAATCACTGAGAGGATATGTTGGATAAAAATTTTTCTTTTCTTTAAGCGATAGTTTTCTTCTACTTGATGATGATTATGATTATTATTGACTGAACTACTTGAACCAGAAGAGTTTTCTGAAGAATTTGAATTATTAGTATCTTCTTGATAATCAAAGTATGGTAGTCTAGTAACATAGAAACAAATTATAGTAATTAGTACACAAATCCAAAGTAGCCATTGTACTTTCTCATGAATTGCAATTTTTGGAAATATACTACATTTACTAGTTGTAAGTCCGAATAATAAATAGACACATGACAATGACCAAATATAGAATATACTAAATGAAACCAATGACTTAAATTCTTGAATAAACTGAAATTGTGTAGCACTATTAACATTATTACCATTTTCAGTACCTGGGAAAAATGTATTAAAACTCCAAAGCTGCATAACCATTCTTGAAATTAACATAAACCATCTAATAATAACAAAAAATGCAGACATAATCTTAAAGATCCTTGTTGGTTTGTATCTATAAGTATTCTTATGCATTTTCAAAGAAGTAAATCCTAGAATATTATTTCTTGTATTTTCATCATTCATGTATACTATCTTCATCTTCCTGCTCTGTCCTCCTCTTCTTGTATTATAAATCACTTTGTTGAACTCATTATTCAAATTGGCTACTGGACACCAAATAGACGGTACTAATAGTGATAAATGCTCATAATTTAAACTAGGCTCTTTTGCAATTAAAAGGCGGGCATCTCTATTAATGCACACATTAGAGTTGTTATTTTTTGACCTTTTTGGTTTTAAATTTTGTGAAAAAAGCCCATTATTATCGTAGGAATTCATTAATCCTGAGAAATTATCATAGTACAATCTTTGTTTATAGTTTTTCCTTTGCAAAAGCATATTGTATTCATGTTGATTTATTCTTAATAATAAATCATTATTAATTGCATGTTTATTCATTGACATTGGTACAAGAAACCAATCATTTTCTCTTAGAAAGACTGAAAGAAGAGGAGTAACTGTATGAATTTCATTAATTAGTGGTAGAATAGTTAAAGATAAGATGATGAAGATTCTTAAAACAAACTTGATTAATGGAAGTTGAGCTCTTGAATTATATTCAAGTTGTATTAAACACTCACGCAATTTTTCTACGTATTTCTTCCATAATTTTATCAATCTTGTACTTTCAGAGTTGTTTTGTTGATTAATCATTGAATCTCTTGAGCTCTCTTCATTATGAGAATTTTCGGTGACTCTTTGATTTTCACTTAACTCTATATTTTCTTCATTCCTTGAACTAAAACTTTCAATTAACTGGCTCTGTTCCTCTTCTGTTTCAAAGCCATTATTTCTCATTACAGTAACTTCCTCTGTAGAAACTTCTAATGAGTTTGACATTTCTTTATATAAAATATAAATAAATATAAAAATATTCAAGTATATATTTATATATACCTTATGATTTATGTTGTTTTACACATATAATATATGAATCTATATATAAATATATATATATATATATTTATATATATACATATATATATTTATATTTATATTTATATTTGTATTATATATATTCTTTAATCTTTATTTTATACTTTTTTTCCAAGTGTACTTAATATTTTCTTCTATTGAATTTGGTAATTAATTGTCAGAGTTAAACAGTATTCTTTATTGTAATAAGAAACAAATACTTTTTTTCACTCACTTTATATTGCTTGTAATTCAATTTAATTATTTATAATATTCATGAGATCACTCTATTAACGTACCAGAAATGTTTTCTCTCTCTATTCTGTTGTAATTCCTCCAAAGATCTCCTATTCTTTTTTAATATTTCTTAATTATAAATTAATACTTAAAATCGGATTTATTAAAATAAAAAGCAATTCTTTTTCAATACTAATTTTTCTTATCTTTTCCTAATTCTTTTTTTTGATCTCAATTCTACCTTTTATTTCCTTCAATTATTGCTGCTTTTTATTACCTTTTCCTATTACTTTATTTATCCTGGTACTTTATTTTACGCGTTGTCGCGATGCATGAGTTACTCTAAGCATGACATTTGGCGGCAAAGTGCATTCATGCAAACACGTAATACAATTTTTTTTTTTGCTTTTATATACCGGTAAATTTTTTTTTGTAATATTATGCAATGCAAAAAAAAAAAAAAAAAAAATTTAAGAAAATTGAAGAATTAATTCCAATATTTTCAAAAGGTTGGGAATATTTTCTGTTGTGTATTTATCCTAATTTGACTAGAATATGACAAAAAGGCTCGTTTTTTGCCTAGAAAAGTCAAAATATAGATGTAAATAAAAAATAATTATATAACTATCAATAAGAAAAAATATTAACTACGTTGTATTAGCTATTGCAATAGCTCAATGTATCAATCTACATTTATATTTGTTCTAGTTGTATTCAAACATAACATTAGTAACACTCACAAACAATATTATATTTCTCAATTTTTCCATATATAGCAAATTTTCTCGTAGATTATCTTTCTATTTTACAAAACAAGAAGATTTAATTGATTAATTTCAAGCAAATTTTTCTCTAAATAAAAATTCACTATATTTATTTAAAAAGAAAAAAATAAAACACTCATGCTAATTAATATCTATCAAGCATTGAAAATAATTATCCCTAATTCATAACATGAAAAGAAAATAAATTTACACAAAAATAAAATGAATATCCATTATTTATTATTTAATATTACATCAAAAATATACTTCCACTAAATTTAAATTAATATTAGAAAAATACAGTTTTAGCGGGCTTCTCTGATACTAGTTTCTTACTGCAATAAACTGAAATAAATTTGCAATAGGAAAATTTGAATGATTATTGATTTAACAGCCATTGATTTTTTTTTGTTGAACTAAATTCCTTGTATTTTGTTGTTTGTTCAAGTATTTAAGTTCAAAGTATATAAATAAGTTGTATTGTGAAGTCAATTTTGAAGAAAGGTTTTAATTTTAACTAATAATGGACTTAAAATATGTAATACGATTCCTAACTTTAATCTACTTTTTATCACTTTGCTTTTATGAAGGTTTGTCCTGCGATTTTAAAGAAGAATTTGTAGATTTAAAATCTGGAACAACTTTTTATGGTATAAATCAACCCAATGAAAATAATAAAAGAATTGTAATGATACATGGCTTATTGGGTGACTCTAGTCAATTCAACTACTGGAGGTGTATATTTTCTCATGTAGGTTACCAAGTTTTGACTTATGATTTATTAGGACATGGCCATACTGAATGGAAACTTTCTGGATTTTTCTCTCAAGAAAGATTTGCTACTCAATTAAATGAATTACTTGGGCATGTTGGTTGGGTTGATGATCAAAATAATGCAATTGAGAAGTTTTCATTATTGGGAGTTTCTATGGGAGGATTAATTTCTATAAAGTATGCATTAACCTATCCAAATCATATTAAAAACTTAATATTGATGTGCCCACCTGGAATCATGACAAAATATGATTTCCCACGATTACACAAATTATCAAATTCTTCTTTTGTCAATATGGTTAAAAACATTCATGGTTCCAAAAAAATATTCAGATGTGGATTCTATTGTGCATCGAAGATGGGGATTGTTAAACTAGGTAAACAATCTAGAAAAGAGAAAAAAGCAATCATGAATAATTATCATAAAGAATTTTCAACATTTGTCAAATCTGGCGGAGATGGTAGCTTGTTTGACAGACATTTAGACTTTGAAAATTTGGCCAAATATGAAAATAATTTCAAGATTATATTTTTCTGGGGAATGGACGATCGAACAGTTCCTTTTGCTCCTGCAGTGGACTTTTTAATTAAACATTACAAAAAAACTCCAATAGTAGTTTACCCAAATATAGAACACATCCCATTATATCCAATATTATCTCCAGCTTTAACTACTTTGGATTTCTTAGAATCAAATTTAACAGTAGGAGTTCCTTTAAGCCAAGTTAAAGATGTGGAATATTTTTATGATAATGAAGTAAATATTGTTCAAGGACTAAACTTTACTTTTTCTGGAAAAGATGTAATGGTTAAATTTGACTCAAACAATTTTACTGAAGAATATTTAGACTTTCTTAATACTAATTTTTCTTAACTATAGAAATTTTATTTCAAAGTAAAATAAAAAAAGATGTTGATGAGTTAATAAAATCATATTCAAGATTGATCAACTTACATATTTGCAATTGAACAAAGAATATAAAAATTAAAAACTGAAATATTGTGAACCCCCACTGTGAATTAATTATTTATTTTTGGATTTGTATTGAAATTTTACATAAGATTAGCTTGATTTCTAATTGATTTTTTGTAATGAATTAAACTTACGGCAAAGAATTGGCTTCTAATAATAGTGAAAACAGTATCCCATGGTGTCTCAGGTGGCATTTGCTTAACCAATGCAAATATGGTACTAAATTGACATGCTATGGTCTTTATAGGTTTTAGTTGAAGCGAACATTTTCCAGGACGAGTTAATCATCTTTACATGCAATTTCTCCCTCTTAATGTGTGTATCTCATTGAATAAAGAAATGAATAGAGGGAGATGGAATAACAGAAAATTCTGCATACCACTTGTTAAACTCACCAATAATATTCCGAAGATTATGTTCATTTTAATTTAAACAATTTTATTAAATTAGAACCGAATTTCCTCTTTAAACTCTATCAATAATTTAGGATAAGTTAATAATAAAATTTTGGCGCCTAATTGATTTCGTACAAAAAGAAAAAAGAAAAGACTAACAATGGAAAAGATAGTTGTAGTTAAAATAAGCTATACTTGTTTGGATAAAGAAGGTGTCTAGTAAACAATATGGTGGAGTTGTTTAGAAGAGTTAATCTTGTTTCTTCTCCTCGTCTTGCTTCTCATTCTTTTCTTCCTTCTCATCTTCGACTTGTTTTTTCTTTTCAGCATTTTCTTCTTTGGCGGCATCGAAGAGTTTACTGTTAATTTCAACAGCTTCTTCGAATTTGGTTTTAAAGATGTCAGCCTGCTCGGTTTGGCCGAACTTGAGTGCAAATTGCTCAAGTTTTTGCTCTTCTGAGAAGTCTTGGACAGTCCAAACCCATATCTTGTTACTTCCACTATTTGGAGTAAGCTTACAGAAACTGTCTTTTTGAATTACGTAATGATTTGCAACAATCTTTAGAGTTTTTTCTTGCCTTAAAAGGAATCTGATTTTCTTAGTTTCCTTGTGTTGTAATAGTTTTGCGTTTCCAACGCCTCTTTCCTTCCATTCTCCATTAACAAAGCGATATAACTTTGCTCTATGTTTCCAGAATTCTTCCTCGTCCTCCTCTCCTGTCATAACCTCAACTTGTTTCAATTCAACTTGAGGAGTATTCCAATTACCTTCAGTTAACTCTTCCTCTGGATAATATCTCTCATCACCACTTGCGTTTCCACCCTCTGCTGTAGCATCTTCGCTAGATTTTGGTTCTTGAGTTGCAGGATTTGGAGTCCCTAATTCAAATTTCTTTTCAAGCTCACTCATCTTAATTCAAAATTTGATCTCTTCAATAAATGAATAAAAACACTAGTAATGTCAATGTTTAAGCTAACCAGCTTCAATAAAGAAGAAACAATATCAAATATATATGTGATTTTGCGTATCCACCTGAATTAAGAATATTATAACTTTTAGATTTTCTACTATGATTAACCTTAATTCTTCCCTTTTGTCCAAATCTATTAAGTTGCTATATTGCTACTTAATCAATTCTCTCTTCCTCCCAAAGTTATTTAATTCTTTCGCGTCTTTATCTTAATCTAATATATTATTATTTGCCTTATTTGTAAATTCATATATATTATATTTAATTATATTATTTATTAAATCCAGCTTAGGCGGGCTCTGCCCTTTGACATATACCAGAAATGTGGGGAAGTCGATAATGGTTTAATTTGAAATAATTTATATAATTGGGTTTTTACAGTTTTAGGACAATAATGAATAAAGTTAAAGATTTTTTCCAGAAATACTTAAAAGTTTTACGATTTAAAAAATAATTAAAGTTAAAATTCAAACTAAATTATTATTATACGAATGTAAATAGCTTTATAACTTTGTACTAGTTTTAGGTTATTCATGAATTAGAAATTGCACTAGATCTGTCGAGAACGTATTGTTTTAGGTACATTATATGTATTTCAAAGAAAGTAAACACAATGATAGCGAATGTGAGAACTAGAGGAAATATTGAATTTAGTTCACATGTGTTGGTTTCAGCATTAAAGTCGTAAAGGAGCCAATCTGAGCAATTTGGAGGAATACATTCATTAATAGATGAATCATATTTAAATCCATTTTCTAATAAACACTCTTTTTTTGGAATACAATTTGAATTCGTAAGGTGTTCAATACTATTAGAATTACCGCTTTTGTATTTATATTTGGGATAAAAACCAACTCTTCCTGAGTTATTATCAATTACAATACCGTATGACTTTAGAAAAAGAGATCCAAAAAGTATCAAAGGAGTATTAGAGGATGAATAATAAGGAGAAAAGTAGTTATAATAGAAGCCTTCATTATAAGGTATAAAATTAATCTTTCCAAAAGTACCTTGTGTTGAATTAACAACGCATAAGTAATCAATATTGTTAAAGTGAATAATGTAGTCATCCAGAAAGATCCTTATAGGCTCTATTTTATCATTATTTGAGTCATTTTGACTTAACCAAAAAGATATGACAGGGAGTGGCTTCTTTTTAACAATACACAAGGATGAATATGGAAACAATTCATCACTTCTTAAAGGACTTTCTTTTGATCTATTAAGCTCGATTTGATCATTATCAATACTATATTCTGGACAATCCAAAGGTAGCCATGCTATTAATCTTGCAAATAAAAAAGGAGGTAAAGACAAACAAGTTGATGATAAGTCCAAAGCAGCAAGCCAATTTGAGGAAATATTTCCCATAATGTTTGAACTGCATACCTCCAAATTGTATATTTGAAATAAACTTAGTGAATCATCATACGCAAATCCAGACTGTTTTGGTTCACTCCAATATATTGAAATAGGGTCCCAATATTCTGGTAAGTAATTTAAATATAAAAAAGATGAATTCGGACTTTCAAAATTTACGTCAAAATAAACACTTGAAGTATTATATAACATTAATACATCATTCCAAATGGATATACCTCTGCATGACATTGATGAACCTAAGAATTTAAAAAAAATTATCAAAGTTAAATAAATATTGAATTAACAGTTTGTTTTTTTTCGAGTTACTAAGTTCAAGAAACATAGTGAATTGAGATGAACTGATGTTATATCAATTACGATAATGTAATAAATCCTTGACTATTTCAGTATATCCCATAATATCAACAGATATTAATTCAGACCCGAAAGATGGTAAAATTAAGGGAAATCATCATAAATAGTAAGGTTGATAAAACAAAGTTTAACAATTGAATGGTACTCAATTTCCAATATAATAATCTTGAACTTGTTTCCCATTTTAAATGGTAGAATCGAACAAACTTACCTACTAGACCAATAAATCCATCAAAATTGTGAAAAGATGGCCAATTCTCTCCATTTCCGGTAGACAAATTACTCTTTATAAGTTTAATAGGAAATTCCTGTAAAATTAACTCTGGAACTACCCATGGAATTATTACAAGCTCATTTCCTTCTAGCATTACTTCCAATTTACTTATACCATCATAAACCCTTTCATTTGTATGAAAAAAAACATTAAAAATCCCATTTTCCTTTGTGTTTGGAAACTCCTTTCTTTTTTCGCATTTATAAGAACTTATATAATAACTAATTCTGCACTGATCCTTATTATAACACCAAGAAGCAGAATCCGATAAGAGCGGATCGTAGCAGCTATCATCACTCCATTCAGCTTTCTTAATTTTACTATCTTCATTATCGTCTTCAAAATCGGTTCCACTTGTAAACGAATAACTTAATTTACCTTTATTGCAAGCCTCCGTACCATCTTGAAATAGTCTAATTCCTTCATTCAACGTATCAATAACTAATCGAACAGTTCTTTTCCCAATAATCAAATTCAGTCCCAATTTATTGCTGGAAATATCGAGAAATAAAGGTATTTTTGAATTCTCATTTTCTCGTAGTCTTACTTCACTTTTTATGGGTTTCTGCGATTTTACATAAATTAATATTAATAGCAAAAAAAATAAAGTAGCATTCATCAAAATTAATTCAAAATATATACTTTATAGAAAAATTGACAATACCATTAAATGAATTGCTTTAGCATTATTTATATTAAACAGTTTTTTATAATTGCTTGCTTAAAAATGATTCAACTTTAATTTTAAGAGTAATTGAATAGCAAACCAATTTTTTTGTTGATCTTTTTTGCATTTAAAAAAAATACCAGGACGAATCAACAGATTTAATCAATTTTAGACAAATTATATTTGGTAACACTATTTCCTGATACATATTTTAGTCACTTTATGAATAACTCTTACTATGACTCTTTTTTTAATTCCAAATTAATTAATTTTGATAGTAAATAATTTTAATAAATAATATTTACTAATTATTGTTAATAATTAAAAAAGTGCATTTGGATTAGGCGCGAACTACCTTTTTTCCCCTGCATTATTTTTTAATTAATTTCCCTATACCGGTCGAAAAATGATATGGACTGGCATTAATTATGGCATTACGTGTATAAATTGCATGTGGAAAAAATTATAATAACTATTAATA
This sequence comes from Cryptosporidium viatorum, assembly GCA_004337795.1. Classification (NCBI taxonomy): domain Eukaryota; phylum Apicomplexa; class Conoidasida; order Eucoccidiorida; family Cryptosporidiidae; genus Cryptosporidium; species Cryptosporidium viatorum. The sequence continues at coordinate 174,862 of QZWW01000032.1, forward strand.
TTAAAATAAAAATATAAAATATGAGTTGATAATAAT